>JADDOH010014923.1:0-62791 GCA_016648135.1 Agrypnia vestita | reverse complement strand
TTTATCACTAACACCGCAGCCTGCAGCTAACTCGAATGTGGTTTGCGATGGATCCGCTTCCACAATAGCCTTCAATTCTTCATTATCAACTTTGGCCTCCGGCCGTCCACGGGGCTTGTTCTGCAGGTCGAAATTTCCAGAACGAAAACGTTGGAACCAAAAACGCACTGTGTTTTCTTTTGCGGCACCGTCGCCATACACATCATTAATCCTTCGAGCCGTTTCTGCAGCACTGGTGCCACGGTGGAACTCGTACTCGTAAATAACGCGATATTTCAAGTTTTTCATTTTGTAAACTGAGTGACGCTAAGAAAAAAACAATTGAGGAAAAAACAAATGAATTATAATTTTCAAAACACAGATACATGAGTAAATAGCTGTATAAATTTGGATTTGGAATTCCTAACCAAAGAGAAGATATTTGAGATCAAATTTGCCAGTACAGCAAAACGCCAATTTCATATGTAAGGACCTAATATACATGGGCTTCACCGAAAACAACTATTTATCATAGGGGAAGGGTTATAAATATATATTATAAATAAGTTGATTGTACCACAGTTTGATAATGGCCTAGTAAGCTGGAACAGCTGTCATATTTAAAATAACGCTTTATGCAAACTCACAGCACTTAATTATCATATTTAGTAAAATTTAATTTATTTAAAATTTTATTAAAATTTTAATGGATTTCTATACACTCGACACAAAACATAGAAATAAATTCATAATTTTGATAGATCTTGGGTGGAATCTATGAACGTTACATTATGTAATCTGATCATTTAAGTCAGTTTTAAGGGGTTTTTTTACAGCCCTGTAAATGCAATATTAGGTTTTACATACATACTTTATGATTTCTGTGAGGCATCTATAATTCATATTCATTAAATACGTATAATATTACTGATGCAATCTTTTAAGAATTTTGTTGAAGAGTAAAAGCATTCTTTCGTTTAACTAATAAACATTTTTTTGTATCCTTCTTTTGCACTTATATTCAAAATTTTAAAATTCAGCATTTTGTGTATCAAAGCACTGCTCGAAGTTGTTTTAATCGACGTTTTGTTTTATTCGTACCTACTTTAACGTTGTAAATATTAATAGGTTTACTCACCGTGTAGTTAGGTCGCCTATTTTTATACGGTTTGGTTGTACGCGAAGGTCCCCTTGAGGAAATAGATAACAGAATGTACGCGATGAAATAAACTCACCGTTCAGGCTCCTATAAACTACGAAGACAATTTCACACCAGAACTAGTGCAGGGTAAATGGAGTAAAATATAAATTGTACAAAGGAATATAAATTTTCGCTCAACCGTAGAAAAACGAATTTGATTTCAACTTCAGATACGGCTTAGCGGCGGTCGAGCTTTTTTGCGAATTAAACTTTATAGCAAAACGTATAATACACTTTCAACATGAAATATGCGCTTTAAAAGGTCTAGAAAGCGATGCAATTTTTATTTTTTTATTTATTAGCATTCTAATGGCATTTTACATTATGCCATTAAATAATATTTTACAATACAGTGAAGAAGTAAAATATTAGGAGTTAACTTAATGCTGGCAAATAAATGACAGAGATAGATTATTTATTTTTACGCATTTTAACGCGGAATGAATATGGAGTATGTCACCTGTGACGTCATTTGACATAGCCAAAATTGTAGCACCATAGGCAAAAAGCAAACACGAGCCGCGTCGGCTAAGTCAAGTGACGTCACATGCTAGACCGTCATATGAAACAACATTATTTTGGCAAGGCAATTTTAAATTTCCATAATTTTTTCATTTGAAGAGATATTTTAATAATTCTTTCATATTTTTGTTTCTTTTTACTTGAGTTTTATAATTAATGTATAAAAATTGGATATTTCTTCACTGACGTAAAAAAAAGTATGTACAAAGGTTAGATTAAGTTATATGGTGGAGAGCAATCGTTGGCACGCAATTTTCCGATAATCATAGAGAAGAGGATGCAATGAAGGCTCGTTCAAGTGATTTGGTCATGTAAAACGTTTGGACGAGGATAGGATTGAAGAGAAATTGTTTGACTATATTACACATTTCAGAGTTATCACCAAATCTAATCTAATCTAATGCATATTAACTCCTGGTGCAATGGACTTTTATGCACAATTTTTATTACAAGAATTAAAACTCCCAATCTGGGAAAGCACATTGTCACGGGTCGTGGCTTTAGGAGATAAATTACATTGGAAATTAAATAATGATTGATTATAATTAAAGACTTACCTTTGTTTCAACCACTAATTTTTAAACACTCAACATGTATCAAGACCAAAGGTCCCTACTTCAGGATAATACTAAGTATACTCATGATAATCAATTATTTTAATAAATTGTCAAAATCACTAAATATTAATTAAATTTAGCACATGTATTGAATTCACACTATTTCTAAATTTATCACCCGTCTATAGTCTTTATTATCACTGGGTAACTATATTAATTACTGGTTAATTATCGCAAAAACGTAGGCACTCCACTAAATTTTCTGTCGCATGGTTTACAACGCACGATGGTAACACTGTTTTCGCCACGGTTCGTGAAAAAAGAATGTTGCTATGTTTATTAGACGCACACATGAGGCAATAGTTATATTGATAAATAAAAAAAAAAAAAAACAAACCATCGAATTCCAATTGGAAAACATTCAAATTCGAATTTTTGCAGGGTTTTTATCATTTAATTTAACTTGTATTGAAACGAATGAATTTTTCGTAATCGACATAAGTTACTGAAATGATTCTTTAACATTTTGTAAAAAAATGTTAGAAATATTGAAAAAAACATGCAAACTTTGATGTCGCATATCTCCATAACCATTGGTATGGTCATGGTTGCTTGTAAATTTTTGACTCATAATCAAGGCAGGAATATAGTCCTACGAGGTTTTTAATGTTTTCCAAATAACCCTGTATAATTTAATCACATGCGGCTTTCTTATAACGGGGCCTACTGTGTCTTCTTAATAACAAGAAGACAGTACGTAAACCTCATGGTCGAACGGGTTTTCTTGAATATCACTCACATCACATCAACATCCACATTATCTTATTTTTCGCTGTCAGATGATTCCGTCAATGCACTGATGTCTTCTTCTTTTAATAATTAACGCGTGATATCAGCATCGGATACCGATAGTTTTGCAACGAGATTGCAAAAAGTATACACAAATCCTAACCATTCATCAAAATTACGAGTGTATTTGCAATATCTCGAAAAAAATTTTTTCATCCTCGAACACGGCTGCCTTACCAGAGCATTGAGTTCACAACAGTGATGGGTCCGCTCTGTACTAACTACTACAGTGTAGTACTTCTTTATACTGAAGTGTACACGTTTGTAAGTGAACTGCACACTACAAACTACACACTTCAAACTGCACAATACCAAAAAATTGCGTACTTCAAATTTTATCGTGAAGTGTAACTTTTTTAATAAATAATGTGAAAAATTTATGTGCGAATTTTTTTTTTGCAAAGTTGAAATGACGATTTCAAAAACGACTTTTTAAATCATTTCCTACCCATTGTCAGAAATAATTAAGTTTGCAATGTGAAACAACCCCCTCCCCCCATAAATAAGAATATGTTTGGACTAAATGATTAAATTTCTGGAAACTAAAGCAGTACTTCATGTAGTTAATTTATGAAGATGTTTCGGTACCTACTACAAATGTAGCGCACACTCTGTAGTCTTCAAATTGTTGAACGTGTGCGTATTGTAGTCTTCATTCTGAAATGAAGTTTATTCCTTCGCTAGTTGACAAACAACAGCACGGTCATCGGCGAGCGCGCCAAAAAGAAACAGAATATTTGGTATCGCGTATTCCTCGATGCGATGAAAGTTATGTGTCTAGGGTTAAAAAAAATTATCTACAGAAAAGTTTTTGCATCACATTGTTGATTATAAATGAAAATTTATACAGTATAGTTTTAATATTCGTATCAGCTATATGTGGAAATGCATTTAATTTATATTTAACCGTTGAACAGTGGAATATATTAATGAGACTGAATCTGTATCCAAGCCGGTGTGTATTCTAGGTATGGGTGCGTTAGTATAATGATTAGTTCATGGCACAGCGAAACAGCGCCAACGACCGAGTAATTCAAGCAGAAACATGGTACGAAATTAATTTTATTTGTTCTATGATTACTAGCCTGTATTAATTATTTTGTACATAATATGCACAAAAAACTTTGGACGATAATCTCTTCCATATTTCCAAAGCAGTATCTTTGATAAGAATTATTATTGATGCATAAGTATTAATTAAATGTAATAACATGTACGAATTGTAGTTTGTTATATTCATGTTATCAAAATATAACAATTTAGTTGTCTGTCTGGTCCGTAACTTCCTGGAATTTGCGACTAAAAACAAATTAAGCTGGAGAGAAACCCGAACCTCGAACACGGCTTCGTCGGCAGCGCGGCGACTAAACGTCGTAGCCACCATCGCCTCTCTGTGGCCCATCAAAAATATATATATATATATTTTTATTCTTATTTTACGCTTCAACAGGCCAAGAGGCCCAATTACAGAAGCGAAAAACATCACAAAACACCCAGGCTTGAGTAAATCACACAGATTAATTGTGACCTCACCGGGAATCGAACCCGGAGCCCTCGGTGTCAGAAGCCAGAGTCATGTCCACTGGGCTACGAGGGCCGCCATATAGGCCGACTAGCACAATTACCCTATACTATATATAGGGTGATTATGCTAGTAGTCGGCCATTTTACTAAAAAGTCATTTTGGAAAATCATTGTAAGTTCATTTTGTAAAAACACGTATGTATTAAAGAACAGGGAGATTATTTTTATTATATTTATTGCTTTTTAAAATTAGCCCAAACATAATAATAAAAATAATATTTTAATGAAAATTGGCAGTTTTGCCAGTAGTCGGCCACCTATGTGTCAGTAGTCGACCATCAGATTTTAGCACAGGGCCGCCAGACGTCCTTTTGAGCTTTTGCGCTATACAGGCATTTTTTTTTAAATTTATACTTAAATCCTTTTAGGCTTTTCGACAAATCATCTCAATTTGATCATAGGTACGTATAAAATACAATAATAATCACATACTGGAAACAAGAAAGATAATTATTTTTTTTGATTGGGCATTTTGGTCATATGTTAAAGCCGCATTCATCTCCATTAAGAATCCGATTAGGGTCTTCTAATACATCTTCATCATTTTTCTTTAACATTAGGATGATAAAAGATATAATTCATCTACCAAATCCGTCTGTATTTCAATTTTAACACGTCAACCAGTTATTGGGCCCGCACTTCTAAGTTTTTAAAAAACATATTATCAGTGTGGTAACTAGCGGCCGACCGCTGGCTATTAGATAGTAGTGCTATTTTCACTAACATAACACATAAAATCTTAGTAAATTTTTATATCACTAACAGCGTGAGAGACAAAAATAAAACCAATATACGCCGCCAGTAGTCGGCCTCCCCGGCCGACCACTGCATTTTGTGGAAAATATTGTCCCAATAACCGGCCGCACGAGTTTCAACATAAAAATATTAAAAATGTCTGTTTTATCATTTTAACTCGTGAATTAAGTTCACGTGTTTGCCGATAAATGCTACTTATACAATGTTACTTATACTTATATTATTAGATAGCTCATAACCACCGTCATTTTTTTATGTTTACTTACATGATACCTAAAATAAAAGCAAGATGGTGCAGTTTTGTGTTTCTTTCGCGGAATAGTGGCCGATTTCTATCATTCAAAAATATTATTGAATTATATTGCGAGTGTCAAGTTCATTCAAGTTGAAGTAATTGGTGGCCGAGTACTGACGGTGGCCGGAGCACTGGCGAAACCACCCTACTACACATTGTAAAAACAGGGCTAAGTTAAGACGCACACCATTTATTGACGCCTCGCCTGTGATTTTTTGTTAATATTCAAGTGACATATTTGAATATTTTTTATAAAAATATTGTCACGTCATCTGCTCTACAATAAAGCTAAATTAAGAGAGGACATTAATAAATCGTATTTTATTCGACAGTTTTAGTTTTGAAGTTAGTTTTCAACAAATGTTATTTCAAAAATATATACGTACTTAAGAAGCGTCCTTTCATCTTAGCATTGTTTCCAGTTGACTTCCGTACTAAATTGTTTTATAAGAATACAATGATAATGTACAATCTGTGGGTTGTACGTCACGCGGATAAATCATTCAAGATGGAGTGAAGGAAGAAAATGGAAACGGGAGGAAGAAGTTATAGTGTTATTGCGAGAGCACAAAGGACCAGTTACATAGATAGGAAGGAAGCTTGACCTGTTACTTTGGTATGACTGCGTCTTCACTAGACCTTCGTTTTGCTCCTAACCTATTTCGTTGCTCAGCAGGTAGACGTACCTATCTATTCTCATTATTTTGTGCTATCATTACATTAATCTACAGTAAGGCTTGACAGCTATTACACAAAATCACACAATTCTTACTTTGACTTGATAAAATAAAAATAAAAAAAAATGATAAAAAATAATAATAATTAAAAAAAAAAAATGAAAAAAAAAATATTAAAAAAAAATGAAAAAAAAGACCTGAAAAGGTCTTCTGCTTATATTTCGTATTTTTGTGTATTTTTTATGAAAAAGCGACTTCGGCACGGTACCGATGTTGCCAATGGGTGTCTAATTTTTACTCCCTTTCTTTTAACTCGTAGCGTCTGCTTGTCTACTTGTCGTCTTATCTGCTTATCTGACGAAAAAACTTTGGATCGATTCTAAACCCTTTTTCCATAATCCAATCGAGCTGAAACTTTGCAAGCAGACTCGTGGCGACAATCAAAAAGATATTTAGAATAGAATTTCGGATTTTTAGAAATTTTAATGCTTTTTTCAAATTGGAATCATTACCAAAGTTTGATTACTAGCAACGGCGGCCCGATAACGTCACTGAATATTTTCTGAATTTGAATTACTCCGTCGGTATACATAATAGGTACTTCACTACGAATTTCGAAAATCTAAATTGACTGACAAATGTTTTTAGAATTTAATCTTCAAGGCATGAAGTGTCTTATCAAAGCTCAAAACAACTGCCATTTTAGAAATATATTAAATTACTGTAAGTTTATGTGTTATGTTATATGTTTTAATTCGTCTTTAATTGTTGTTATATTTAACAAAAAAAGGGAGTATAATAAAAACTTGGTTTTTATGGGTTACTTTTTTATTAAATAAAAATATGAAGGGGGTATAATTGTGTCTCCACCACCGGCCTGGCTGAGTGGGAACAGTGTAAATCCACTCCAGCCAGGCAACAAGGTATTCTTATCTATACCCATAAAACTCAATGTCTGTCTGTCTGTCTGTTCTCTATGCAAATCCACACCTTTTGTCCGATTCGATTCAAATTTCGCATACTTATGCTTTGGGACCCGGCGGTTAACATACGCAACATTTTTCCCTGTTCTCTTACCCCTTCCCCTCCCCCTGACCTATTTTCGATGCGAATCTGAACCGTTTTACTTGACATATCGGACTCAAAATTGTTTCAAACTTATTCTTAAGGACTTGGCGGGCAACATATACGACATTTCCTCCATATTCTTTTACTCTTCCCCTCCGCTGATATATTTTCCATACAAATCTGTACCGTTTGACCGATCGGACTATGCTAATAAAGATAATTTCCTTGCGACGGGGGCTGTGAATGGTTGTGTTTGCGGCCGTGCCCCCTCGCAAAGGTTTATACGACCCGAGCGAGGGAGCATGGTCCTGCATTGTAGTTGAAAAAAAAAAGTCAACCTGGAGACGATTGAGTAGGACCGATATGGAAGCTTTTGCTCTTAGAACGGTCCTGGGTAAGCGGTGGGTACCATTCACGATCGGACTCAAAATTTGGAAACTTATTCTTAAGGATTCGGCGGGTAAAACGTGCGACATTTCCCCATTTTTTTTAACCCTTCCCCTCCCCTAATATTTTTTCGATCCAAATCTGTGCCGTTTGCCCGATCGGACTCAAAATTTGTATCCTTTATCTTAAGGTCTCGGCGGGTATTATGTGTGACATTTCCCCCTATTCTTTTTACCCTTACTCTACCCTGATATATTTTATTTATATACTGACACAAAATTTGGAAACTTATTCGTTAGGACCGGGCGGGTAACAAAAGTGACATTTCTTCCCTCCCCTTTTTCTTTTTACCCGCTCTCTGATATATTTTAGATGCAAATCTGTACCGTTCGACCAATCGTACTCAAAATTTGCAAAATTATTCTTTAGGACTCGGTGTTTAACATTGGTGACATATCCTTCCTATTCTTTTACCCTTTCCCCTCCCCCTGATATATTTTCGATGCAAATCTATACCATTCGAATCGAACCTTCGTTTACCCTCATAAATTTATTTTAAACTTAATCCTTAACCCGTGCAACGCCGGGTATGAACAGCTAGTAGACAATAAATGTGGAGGTAGGAAAATCGGAATTTATTCCTGTTTCTACCTCCGGACGATCAAAAACTCTTTTATTTTGACGACTCAGCAGAAGTTATAAGCGATTCACTCCTACAAAAAAAGACTTTGATTTTATACTGAACAAATATTATAATAACAACTTTAATATGATGAATATAATATAAAATAAAACCTAATATTATTTTAAAATTTAGTAGAAATCATATATTTTCACATAAATCTACTAATTTTTTCATATATAGTGGTAAATATTTAAGTTAATATCAATATATCCGCTAAAATAAGAGGAATATTGACACGTGGCATTGATAATCTTTGATATTTCTCATAGAAAATTTACTCTTACACAAATATGTAATTAATCTACCGTCACGCCGCTACCCCGGAAGGGTAGGCAGAGAGAGTATTCTGTCTTGGCACACCACTTTTGCCTCAACCACTTTCATACATCTTCAATAGCTGCCGTATCGGCCCTACACTTTCGCCACCCAATTTGGCATTTTTTAAATGCTTAAGTAGTCATTCTCCCCACGCTACTGGAACTCATATGCTAGATGATCTCCAAGCCAAAATTTTATGATATCTTATATCTGATATCTTATATATCGCATCAGCAAATCCAACGAGAAGATCTTTTACGGATCAAAATACAACTAATAGACTATGAGCCAGCGACCACCAGACTTGAAATATTTTCTGTAGACGAACGCTATAAAGTAGGTAAGAAGGTTCGGAAATTATGACATTTGAGTCCGGGGAAATTTGGCAGATAACAGATAACACAGGTACAAAAAAATTAGTAAAATTAATAAACATGATTTTCTTAGCTTACCGGGACAGCAATGTACACTCAACTATTAATCTTTGCCAGACGCTTTTTGCGAATCATTTTTTCCGACAGATACTTTGAAGCTTTATAAATAATCATGTCATTTATATTTTAGTAAAAATATTAATTCTAGCAATTTTATTCGGGCCACTATTTAACAATATTGCCCGATACCTTATTCATATTTTAATAGTTTACTTGCACATTTTTTAGTACCAGTATTGCCTGTTATCTGCCGAAATTCTCCGATCTCAAATGTCATATATCCAAACCTTCTTACCTACTATTGTGCACATCTACGGAAAATATTTCAGGCTTGTCTTATATATTTTACTATAACCTAAGTCTGGCGGTCACTGGATCCTTATCCATTCTATAATACTAGAATTTGGAAGAGGATGCAGAAGGGGGGAATATATTATTAGCCTGTAATTAAATAATCCGATAGGACAGAATGGTTTGAGACCTCTGGTTGTGTTTTGCGTAACCTTAACGATATTCGGATACTTGCTCGTAAGAAGATTCGTTAATACAATATATAAAACCTTTCTTTGGCGCATTAAGGGTTAAATTTTTTCTATAACGGTTGTTTAATTGAAGTTTTGCGCATTGTAGCGGAAATGCGTGTGGCGGGAAGCAGCGTGTAGCGGGAATGCGAGACCATGAAATGCGTCCGAATCCATTGTTTTAAATGTTTAAAATATATTTACTTAAAATTAGTGTTCCAGTAATGTAAGTCGTATTGTCGACCATCTTGAATCGAGTACCAATCATAAAAATGCTCAATTAAAAATCTAAAGAATGATAAGTTAATGAATTTAAAATTAGAACTGTTTATTGAACTATAATTTTTGGTGTGTATTAGAATTTCATGTTACTGTTGATGTTTTTGAAAAATAAACGTAATTGTCAGATTTTCTATATCAAAACAAAAAACACAGTCATTCATTTGATATTTTATGCAGCTTTCAAAATTATAAAGTTTCTAAACTTTTGAATACGGAACCGTTTTAAGGCAAGAATCGATAAAACATGAAGGTAGGTAGGCGCGTGGACTTTTTTTGAAAATGCACACGTTTATTGATCTGTCGCATCATATGTCGCAATAAATGTCTTCGAATCGACGTCTCTTCATGTATCCCTTATATTAGGTAACACAAACCAAAAGTTACACACTTAAAAAACAAATATTAATAATTGAACTACATTAAAAAGTTATCATTTGTCAACTCCATAGAAATCGTATTATTGTATTAATATACATTTTAAGCCAATATGTAAATATCAATTACTATCACAATCAAGCCACTCACAATCACAGTATAACTTCTACCACGCGTACATGAGTACATGCACATCCACCGTGTTTTAAATGGATTATAATTAGCATTTAATATAGTACCATCACTCATTTAATCATCTTTCATTGAAAATGATTTTGGTATGACTAGTGTCGTAATGTACATTGCAACGGGTCAACTAGGGGTTGGCCCGCTGTTCACCAGATAGCTCAATTAGGGGTCATGAGTTGGTTTACCTTAGGAGTCTGCTTTTCTTATAGGGAGTAATATATTACACACATTTTATCACAATATATTAAAAACATTTTCTCGTTAATTGAGAATGTTTTGAACATTCGCTGTATTTTGGATAATGAAGGAAATTAACATAAACATGCACAGAATTTCTTTCATAACTTTACAATATTTCACAAATTAATACTTGGAAAACAGCTATTATAAAACAAAAAGGAGATGTGCTCTAAGTAAATCACAAAAGATAAATAATCTTCTTCTTCAAATGTAGCAAATTTATTTTGTGGTAACATAATTATAATTAATATAAATTAACTTTGTTTAAACCACTTATTTATTGAAAAAAATCAACATGTTTCAAAGCCAATGGCTTCTTCATAAGGAAAACAAAAATAATATTTAAAAATCGAAGTATACATCAAAATATTAAAAAGTTATATATGGAAAATAATAATATAAAGTACCTAATTAATATGAAAATAAATTTAAAATTTAAAATAAGAAAGAGTGTAAATAGTAAATTGAATATTATAAATAATCAGGTCCTTTTTGCAAATAGTTATCTTTTAAATTTATTTTCATATTAATTAGGTACTTTATATTATTATTTTCCATATATAACTTTTTAATATTTTGATCTATACTTCGATTTTTAAATATTATTTTTGTTTTCCTGATGAAGAAGCCATTGGTTTTGAAACATGTTGATTTTTTTTCAATAAATAAGTGGTTTAAACAAAGTTAATTTATATTAATTAGATAAATAATCATTTATATTTACTCGTCAAATATATCCATTCAACATATATTTTTGTACGAAACCATTAACGTATTTTGAAATCCCGATTTGGAACTGTTTTCATCAAATTTTTCCCATTGTTCTCGTAATGGCTAAGCAAGAAGCATATTAAATATCATTCTTCAGAAAGTAATCGATATAGCTTTTAATTGCGGAGACTGTAAAAACGTCTGCATAATTGTTTTTAATCCTTACAAAATAAATCGAAATCGAGAGAGAGAAAAATACAGTATTCTTGTTGTAAATTTTATTATCTTAATATTATTTTCTTGAAGAAGAGATGCTCATAAAATAAGGGCCATTAAGATCCACTCATGATAAAAGGTTTTTAATGATAGTTATAGTTTATCTATACCTATAAAACTCAATGTCTGTCTGTCTGTCAGTTCTCTATACAAATCTACACCGTTTGTCCGATTCGATTCTAATTTTGCATAATTATGCTTTAGGATCCGGCGGGTAATATAGGTGACATTTCACCCCTTTTCTTTTACTCTTTCCTATCCCCTTGATATACTTTCGATGCAAATCTGTACCGTTTGACCGATCGTACTCTCAATTTGGAAACTCATTCTTTAGGACCCGGCGGGTAACATAGGCGACATTTCATCCCTCCTCTTTTATCTTTCCCCTCAACTTGATATATTTTTGATGCAAATCTATACCGTTTGAATCGAACCTTTTTTTCCCCCCATAGATTTATTTTACGCCGGGTGTGAACAGCTAGTTATATATATATATATATATATATATATAGATGTGTGTAATAATCTTATTTCGGGATGAGGTTGCTCCAAGTAAAGAATTTGTTCTCGTTAGTATTTATTCGGTAACAATAATGGTTTAGACAATCGTTTATACAGCAACATGCGGTCTCGATAACAATGGTAGTAAAAGAGGCTCGACTCGACATTCACGCGCCTTTTCATACATTCTCTCTCTCTGTCATGCAGTCTCTTTCTGGCGTCGCGACATACGTTCCTCAGATCTATTACAATATATATACTTCACTTTTACACATAATTTTCATTCAGTTCTAAGCATTTTTGTAATGCTGCATCAGTTTCTTTAACCCTTCTGTATAGAAGTTCGCCGCCTGGGAATTGAAGCAGGCAGTCTTGAGTTCCTCGTCGTATTTAACGAGCCACCGTTTCAAATGCAAGAAGACGAAGTTGTCGCTAGGTACAAGGATGGGACTATAAAGAAGGTGGTCGAAATCGTGATTTTATTCAATTTAATTATGAACGTCGAAGCCTTGTGTAGGCAGAAAGTTGACGTGCGAAGTAAATTCGCTGAGTGCGCTCAATTGCATCGACCGTTACTCAGGTTCACCACACTAAAAATGGACGTGCAACTTCTATACTGAATTAAATTTTACATTAAAAAATATTACAAGTATTTGTTCGCATTTGATCTACTTAGAATTACATCTTCACCCTGTGTTTATTTTATTATTCTCTCATTATACTGATTTTTATAAATTTGATGCGTCTTTCATTTTAGAGAATAGATCTTATTTAATACTAATTATTTTAGGAATTTTATGAATACAAATTTCCTTTTATATCTATAATGTAAACACTGAATTACCTATTTCGGTGATATTTGAATCAAATTAAGTGTATCAATTCGAAAAATATAAATAAGTTGCCGAAAAATATAGTTTGAATTTAATTTTCGGAAAGATACATTTTTTCGTATATATTTCTAAATGATAGATCTAATTTGTTTTAAAAATTAACCTAAGAATCATAAAGAACGATAGATTAGTTTATAAATGTTGAATGCCGATAATTTTCAGGTAGAAAATATATTAGACCAGAAACTCATTTAACCACCAAGAAAGATGATAAAAACTACATAACAATACATCATCGTTTTATATTCGATGTTAAGTACCAAAAAAATATGTGGCGCCAAAAATTATAATACGGTAGCGTGAAATATTCGCTGCGGAGATCCCTGGAAGTACGGCGTCATCCCAATTAGGTTTTTAGCTCGCGCTCCATTACTTTTATGGCATTCCTCACTTTTTTTATTTTTTTTTTTTTTTCCCGCTCATTTTATCGTTCAAAATCAATCGCCCCGCGCCACGGCGCGCCACTGCACGTGAAGCGCAAATATCACCGGAGCGGGCGGGCGTGCGGGAGAGACAAGGATTCAGGGGCGGTTCGCGGAAAAATCAAAGTACGTGAATATTTAATGTGGATGATTATATTATTTATTTTAAGAAAAAAAAACTGAAATTGGAAAAGTTTACTGTTTTTTTTTCATGGAAATGCAAATTTGAGTTAACGAAAGCCTGAAAGTAAAATTGAGATTTCTCAAAAAATAACAAAGTTATAGAATTTTAATTTTTCGTTTTGCATGAATGATTTTGTTCCGTCCGGTGAAGTCGCGTGACGTCATCTCTCGTACCCGGTGTACATCGCGGCTTTTGCTCCGATGCCCGGCTACGCGGAAGCGTGACGTCACGCGTTGAAGGTCAATAATTCCGCGCTAAAATATACTAATTATAATATTCTTTTTCTCTGTTATTTATTGACAGATTTCAACAATATTACACGATTTTTTTTAAAAATTAATATTTTAATTCTATTAAGTTAAACATAATATTATCATTATAATGAAACTTCTGTATTATGGCAAATTATCTTAAAAAATGTATTGAAAAAGTTACTTAACAATGGTGACTACATTATTTATTCAAACGTAAAAGTTGATTTTCACATTCTTCCTTCCTTTCCCAGAAATTATATACAAGACTATATTAATTGAGGTGTTTAGAAAAAAAGCGAATTTTTAAACAGAGATGCAAACACAGAATACCTGTCGCATCAATATTTTTACTATTTTCAAAATAATCTAAACGCTTGTGCTACATTCCATTTTACTACTTGTTTGTATATTTTAGGATCATTTTACCAATGGCATATTAATTTAAAAATCTCTGCTCTGGTTATAAAATCAGTTACTAATACATATGTTTATCTTAATTTCGTCAATTGCATGATGGGGGTTTTATTTCTATGGGTACACCTCAATTGTACTGGCTGGATTATTTTTTTGTAAATTCTAGTGGAAGATGCGTCAAAAGGAACAGAACGACGGAAAACAAGGACCGAAGAATCCCATCATCATCATCTTCAACCAAATCGATCTACTGCTAAATGTAGGTTTCCCCGTCACTCCATCAATCCTTGCCACGTTACTTCAAGAGTTCTAAAGACTTGGACACTAAAACATGGTATGGATAGGTTGGAAAATCGTCTCGTTAGAAGCCTCAATAATCTACGAGCTTATATGAAGAGATATGTGAATGCAGATGAGGTAAAAATTACATATCAGGATAGAAAATTATAGCGCTCCGTTAGATGGCCAATGTCCACTCATAAATATCTATAACTATAAAACTCAATGTCTGTCTGTCTGTCTGTTTGTTCTCTACACAAATCTACACCGTTTGTCCGATTTAACACAAATTTTGCATACTTGTTCCTTAGAATACAACGGGTAACACTGGCGACATTTCTCCCTCCCCATTACCCGTTGTACACCCCCTGATATATTTTCAACGCAAATCTGTACCGTTTGACCGAACGTACTCAAATTTTACACACTATTTTTTAGGACGAGGCGGGTTACCTTGGCAACATTTCTCTCCTCCCCTTTTACCCCTTACATACTCCCTGATATATTTTCAATGCAAATCTGTACCGATCCCACTCAAAATTTGTAAAAACTTATTCTTCAGGACCCGGCGGGTCATACAGGCGACATTACCTCTCTCCCCATTTACACCACCCCCTCCCCCTGATACATTTTCTGTACAAATTTACACAGTTAGACCGATTAGCTTCAAATTTTGCACACTTTTTATTTAGGAGCTGGTGGGGAACATTCTCCCTCTACCCATCCTTTGATATATTTTCTGTGCAAATCTACACGTTTGACCAAACTGATTCAAATTTTGTATCGTTATTATTTAGAACCCGACGGGTAACATGACCTTTATTTATTCCCTCGCGCTTTACCTCACCTCCTCCACTGATATATTTTCTGTACAAATCTGCACTTTTTTACCGATCTTACCCAAATTTTGCGTACTTATAATTTAGGATCCGGCGGGTAACAGAAGCGATGTTTACCCCCTCTCCATTTACCCCACCCCTCCACCATATTTTGTATCTGTATTAATCTGCACCGTTTGCCGATCGGTTATTCTTTAGGTCCCAGCGGAATACATAGGCCACAATTCCCTCCTGGACATCTCATCCATCCCAGCCTAGAGTAAATGGAGACATTGTTTTTATTACAGACTTTGCAAAAACATGGAAACTTTGTGTGTCCCAATAAACTTATCGTTAACTAAATCCTTAACCAGAGCAATGCCGGATACGAACAGCTAGTTTTTTATAAATTCGACATTTAATATATATTTTATGAATATTTATTTTTTGTTTTCTATTTTATGATATAAAAATAAGTTTATATAAATCAATGCATGGGTTAGTGTCTAACCCTCGGGTATTAGTTTCGCCATCACTCCTCTGTACCTCGCCATGTATGGAAAACTGCCTGATTTTTAGTTAGGTTGTAAAGAATTTTATGAGTAAATACTTTTAAATATTTCAATAATTTTCTAAATCAAATAATTGAATGAATAAATTTATTGAAACATATTTACTTGAACTATAATTTTCAATGTGTACTTATTATTAAAAATGCAGAGTTTTATGTTTTGAAAACGTTCCTAGGAAGACTACTGTAATAATTTATCGCGGGGAAGATACCAGACCCATGAGGGATGAAATGATATTGCAGAAATTATTATTGTTTTTGACGTCACAAAATTTATCTTCCTAGGGTGTCTTGTTATTTAAATTTGCTGTGATATTACTTTCTTTGTGAGATTTGATATGTTGTCAGAGGTGCCTTACAGTCAGGGCCGCGTGCAGGCTGAATTATGCCCAGCCTAGTCCAATTAATATTATATTATATTATAAAATTATTAATAAAATAAAAACACTTTGTATGAAATCAATATTTTTTGAATTATTATTATTGACTTTTCAAAGCAAGAAAACACTTTTTGACTTGACATTATAAGACATTTAAGAATAAATTAAATACTATGTTTGAAACCACTTTATTTCTATATTTTTGTCAACTACTTTTGGTTGGACTCAACCTTCTTCAGGACAATTATAATATAGACTATTATTAAATATTATATTAGGTCCTTACATATGAAATTGGCGTTTAGTATGGGAGGAACATAAAGCCGATTTTTTTTTATTATAATATATTTATTTAATCAAAGTATGTACCATTGCTATCTATGCACTTTTGCCAACTCATAGGTAGTTATACATAGAATCAATAAAATCTTTGAAGGCGGTTTGGACTGCCCCATCGGAGTTGAATTTTTTCCTTCGCAAGAAGTTATCCAAATTTCGAAAAAAATGATAATCTGTTGGGGCAAGGTCCGGAGAGTACGGTGGATGTCTTAGACATTCCAATTGAAGCTCCTCTAATTTGGTAGCCGTCTGTTGTGCAGTGTGTGGTCTAACGTTATCATGAAGTAGCAGTGGCCTAGAGCGATTAACCAGCCTCGGTTGTTTAGCAGCTAGCTTTTCCATCATGGTTTGCAGTTGCTGACAAAAGACATCTGCCGTAATCGTCTGGCCAGATTTAAGAAAGCTGTAGTGAACGACACCAGCACTAGTCCACCAAACGCTCACAAGTAACTTTTTTGGAGTCAATTTTCCCTTGGGGCATAGTTTGGCTGGTTAGGCAGGATTCAGCCATTGCGATGAGCGCTTCCGATTATCGTACAGGATCCACTTTTCATCATTTTTCAAGATATTTGAGATCAAATTTGCCAGTACGGCAAAACGCCAATTTCATATGTAAGGACCTAATATTATATAATACATATAGCAATAAAGTGGTTTAAAATATATTATTTAATTAATTATTAAATTTATTATTATTATTGAATTCTTCCAATAGTAATAATATTCTTATGAGTTTGTTTATGCAAAAAGTTACGCGTTAAAATTTTTTTCACACTAGTCCTTAAATAGTTATTTAACTCCTTTATATTTATTTTTTGCATTTCTTAGATATTCTAAATTTTTTTTTGTCTTCATCTTCACCGTCATCCCGACTACCCTTGGTTCGATTCAAGATCCATCTGCTACGCGCTGCTTCCATCTCCGTCCATCGGAACAAGCAAACGTGCACTATCTCTTTCTTCCAAATTCATGAACTGAGGAGGCAAGATCTTCAATCCAATATTTCCGCACAAGAGTGGTTCTAAGTTATCCGTAGAAAATTATAGACCTGTAGCTGTTCTCTCTGCACCAGCTAAGGTATTTGAAATCATAATAAGTAAAACCGTCGCTTCCCGAGTAGAGCCGTTTATAATTGATAACAACATGGATTCAGGAAAGGCCGCTCGGTTGAGACCAATCTGATGATTTTCACAAATTATGTCACGGAAGCTCTGGACGCGGGACATCAGGTAGACTGTTCATATAATGACTTCGCCAAAGCCTTTGATACAGTCAACCATGATGTCTTATTGAAAAGGTTGTATGAGATTGGTTTCTCGGATGGTATGTTAAAATTTATGGCGAGCTACCTCCAAAATAGGAACCAATACGTCTCTTACGGTCTATTCGCGTCAGAGTGCTTCTATACCTTCTCGGGTGTCCCGCAAGGATCTAACCTGGGTCCATTGTTGTTCTCGATTTTTATCAATAATATAAAAATGTAATTTTCAACTCGCGCTTTCTGTTATTTGCGGATGACTTAAAGCTTTTCTTAAAGGTGTCAACTTTGGACGATTTTCGTCTTCTCCAAACAGATATATCAAATATATGTGAATGGGGAAGACGAAATAAACTTTTGTTTAATGTTTCCAAGTGTTCGGTTACATCCTTCACTAGGGCCCAAAAAACTCTATTTTTTCGCTACAAAATGAACGACCAAAATCTGACAAGAACATCGAATATTAAAGATCTAGGTGTTAGATTTGTAAGCAACCTGACATTTCACGATCACATAGAGACGATCAGTGGTAATGCTCTAAGAATGTTAGGATTTGTTCTGCGTACTGCCAGGGTTTTCGAGAATACCCACGTACTGAGAACTCTTTACAACTCCTTGGTGCGGAGTAGACTCGAGAGTGGCTCGATGATCTGGGGGCCACATGAGAGCAAGTACTCTCTTATGGTGGAGAAAGTCCAAAATAAGTTTCTGAGATATCTGAGATATGAGAGAGTATGGGCATTATCCTTGGCTTTACCCAACCGAGTTTCTCCAGGGTATGCTTGGCTACAATAGTTTAGAGACTAGAAGGAATGTGTATATGATTACACATTTTTATCGATTGTTGCGCGGTACGATCGACAATACTGAAATTATGCAGAGCATTGGTTTGTATGTTCCTGATAATTACCTTAGACATCGTCAGCATAGATTGTTTCACATTCCAATATACAGGACCAACCTGCCGATGGTTATGCCTGTTGGAAAAGCTACAGCTATGCTGAACAAAATCGCTTTGGATATTGATATATTCCATGTGTCTGAGGGGGTTTTCCGAAGCAGGATTCTCCTCTACACCTCTGACCAGATTGTACAGGTCACTTTTAATTAGTTAATAATAAATTGTTATTTTAATATACAATATGTATATGGGTATGTATATATGTATGTATATGTATATGTGTATGTTTGTATATATATGTGTATAAATTCATAATATGTATGCATTAAACATAAAGTTTGTAATGTACATATTATGTAATAAATAAAAATTGAATTGAATGGAATTGAATTGAATTTCATATCGAAAGGTAGGAAATTTATCATAATAACTGAATCTTTTGTGTTTTTCATAAATTTGTTTCCATATGTGTTTTTCTTTCCCGTCCGAATTAAATTATGTAGTATAAATTTATTTTCACTCGTATTGTTTGATTACGAGAAACTCCAACACGTTTTCTAAAAGAATCAGGGTTAGCTTCGCGTCACAATGTGGGAACTAGACTAAAGATCACGAGCCATTTTTATAGATAATTACGTATAAATATATATATAATATATATATATATATATTATATATATATATATATACTGATAGATTAGGTTAAACGACATCACGAGCCATTATGTAGTATCAGCGTCTGAATAATATTTACGTAAACATATTAGAATCTTGATTTTAATTTAACATCGATAAACGACATTGCGAAGGTGTCACATTCTTAGAGAACAATTCTTTATTTTCAATTCATCTCATTAAAAAAAAAAGATAATTCAGATATTTATTTACGTAGATATGCTTCTAATTATATTAGCAATTTATGCGTGCGGTTTCAGAACAGTAAGCGCGCGATAAAGAATAGTAAAGCCGTTCGTATGAGAAAAAGAATTTGTATTAAATAATTTATAAAATATAAATATTTTAGTTGGTAGCTTCGGTTGTGTGAGGGAGGGGCGACCACCTTATACATCGATAGGCCAGATTTACTTCAAAGTGACTTTAATAGTGAAATAGAGATTCAAAAAACTTCTAGTGACTGTCGCTTCGGCGAAAATAATCAAATAGCTAAAACGAACTCCCAAAAGAACTGCTCGAACGAAAAAGAACTCGATACAACTGTACTTACTGTGCGAAATATTTATGTATTGAACATGCAATTATGGTGTATGCTCTGACTTATGGTAAACCATCAATGGTGAATTAGTTTATAGACATCTGTTGTTTATTTTATTATCTTTAAGATTTTAGAGTTTTGTTTAGTTTTATTTCAGAAAAGATATATGTTTGTTCAAGTTTTCATAACTTATAAGAATAAGTAAGTTTTGTCAAAGACTGTAATAAAAGTCTGTAAGTAACTAACAAACGTTAAATTTTTGCAAGAAACTTTGTTTATATTACTAAGGACTATAAGGACTATTATTTAATATTTTTTTTCAATTATAGTAATCTTTTTTAAATAATATATATCTAACAGGCCTAGAATATCCAGTCCCACACACAATATATGTTATTTTAATTGACGCGGGTATAGGAAGGTTAAGAGTCGTAAATAAATCGCAACAAAGAAGTATGTCTTAGTAGAAGCTGTTTTAAACTATAGAAAAATAAGTTACTTTTTTACAATCTTAAATGTTGAATATTTAAGTAAAGTGGGTACTTGAATGCGCCGGCCGGGTTCACAACCGCCGGCAACTGCGGCAGGCGGCTGTGCCTTGGTTTTGCCCACTTTGAAATTACTACTTGAACTTTGCGAAGCAGCTCGTATTTTATGAAATTCAGCAGATTTGTTGTGTTAACAATCCTAAAAGTGAACACTATAGCAGAAAGGGGCACTTGATATACATTTACAATATCATCACGGTTAAATGTTGCAATCTTATTAATTACGTTTTAAGGAATTAAAAATTTGAAATATTGATATTCAGGCTTATTTTAATGTATAAAATATATTCGGAAGAATATCGTATCCATTAAAAATAATATTTCTTTATGCTTCACAATAAAAATGAGGAGGTGCAAAATCCATGTACAAATTAGTACATGATAAAATAATTCAGATGTTTCTAGCATACTCCAATCAAATGTATGGAAGGTTTCTAGATTTGGAACGTACCTAGGTATATAGAATTTTGATTTTTTTTTTGAACATCCAAACATTATCAAACAAAAGTTTTATAATGTTTGGATGTTCTTATGATGAAATTGGTGAATATTTCATTGTTTAGAGTGATCGTTTAAGCCAGTTAATACAGGTTTTAAGCCTTAGGGCATCGTATAAGAGATTTCCAAATACGTTTCTCATATAAATAACTTCATATCTGTTCTAGCGTTAGCGCCAAGTAGCGCGTGAGAACCAGACTTAGTGTAGCCCCGCTCTCCCCACTCCTCACCTACCTCCCGTAAGCACAGTGCCGCTTCAGTACAAAAAACGCCGCCGCCGCAAAACCAGCTATCAAACGCGACCGTTGTAAATTGTTATAATTGTAAAACAAAGATTTACAGAATCACGCGAGTGTTAACCTACTACTACGGAAACACCTCGCCGCTTGTTGTTTGGGATGGTAAATAGCGACAGGAGAAAAGGAGAACTGGAAAGAAATAGGAAGGAAGAAAAGGTGAATGCTCACATTATCTCCCAAACACCGTGTTTGACATAATACCCAAGAAGACACAAACCAGAAAACATCTGATTCACTATGGCTATGCGTTATGATATACGAGTTACTTCCCATATTTAACAGAGCATCATCACTAAATCTATAAAGCTTTGGCGGAGCTGGTGCGGATGGCGATGGTCATCGATGTGGAGTGTGATGAAGATGTCCGGTAAAATTTTATGCCTTTGAAAATATACTGGCGGTAGTTGCCAACGTCATCAGATTCTTTCACTTTACTGTGATAATTTTAAAATACTTAAACTGAAATACTGAGGTATTGAAGTTAAAAATAACAATACATTCAATATTGTTCAAACAATTCAAATCGTTTGATTTCTGGTGATTTCGACGTGATCATGTTGGTGATTACAATGTTGAAATTTATAGCTTTACTACTTTCCCAGGCTTCTTAAGTAAATAATGAATTAACTATAAATAGTAGCGAAAGAAAAAACTACATTTCACAATGATGACTACAATACACACACGTTCACCAGTTTGAAGACTACAAGTGTACACTACATTTGTAGTAAAAACTACATGAAGTGAATTAATTGTAGTACTACGAAATTGTAATACTAATGAAGTGAAGTAATTGTAGTACTAAAAAATGTTAATGACCTGCGAGAAGTGCTTCTTGAAAAGAGTACTAGTAGAAAATTTTCAAAACCATGGGGGGCAGGTTGTTTCAGATTCCAGAGATTTATTCGTTCGGTCCCGAAATTTTTCAAACCACGGGGGGGTGGTTGTTTCAGTTTCCAAAGATTTATTCATTCGATTCCAAACATCAAACTTTCGATAACTTTGAAGTGTGTGTAGTTTGTGGTGTGCACAACATTTTAATGTAATGTAGTACTATATTGTAGTACGTAGACGATTGTCCTAAAAATAGCAAATATACCAAAAATTAATCTGATCTTGAATATATTCAATTATCAACATAATTGTATAATGGATTTTCTTCATTACTCTCAACAAACAGCTCTGCTTTAGCTTCTAATTTGTTGATTATTCATTGTATCGCACAAACACACACACACACACACACATATATATATATCTATTCTATACATGTGCCTATGTAACTTTACTTCCACCACATTCAGTCTACTTTAGATATTTTTTTTGATATGCAAAAGACATTCTTAGATCTCAGATATTATGAATTATTACCAAATCTGAGCTTATATTATCTACCGCCACGCAAAGAAGTTTTTGCAATAGAAAAAAATCATTATAAATATTTTTACACATATTTCACTCGCTTTTTCATTTATATCAGGATGAATATTTTTACATATTTATATAGATTAATTAATGATACCAAAATAAATTGTTTTGGACATTATATTATTTTCATGCAAATTTATATAACCCAACTGCATTCAAAATCAAATTCAAATTTGTGCTTATGCACAAATGTGGGGAATAAGCAAAGCCGATCAATCATTGGAGCGAGAATATAAACAAATTATGACGGCGTATTTTTACGTTATTTTCATTTCCCGCGTAAAATAATTGGAAACGGGTCTAACACAACTCATATGAAGCGCACATTTTCATACATTTTAAATTCTGCATATTGTTTTAATAAAAAAGAACCCATCGCGGTGTACCTTTGACAATTTCCGTTACGTGCGCGAAGTCAAAACCCATTTAAAAAATGGGCGCTTTGATATACAAAAGTGTCACATGCAATCGCATACGCGTTTCATTTCGCCCCGCGAGCCCCGCGGCCGGTTGTGCCCGCCGTTCCCCATTTGTGTGTGACAGCGCTGTCAACGTCGGCCGGAATAACAGTAAAAGGGAGCAACAACTGTGAAATGGACTGTAGCCGTGCAAGGTAGGAGCTTGTACTATTGTGGGGGCGTTCAGGGGAAATTGGACCGCCGGGATAAAAATCTCGCGTAAATTGTGAATTGAACTGGTCGCTTACTTTTTATGCTATATTTTTTTAAAAAACGATTAAAATGATCCCGCTGGTCTAGTTTTGAATTGTTTTGGAATTTTAGATATATTTTCACTTAACAAAAATAAAAGTCACAGCGTGGATGATGTTATTTCCATCACTCACACTCCAATGCCTCACATATCTCAAACCTTTGAATGCAACTCACATATGTATATATATTTTTCAATGCAATAGATTACCAAAAGAATCTAGTTAATAATTTATAATATTGCTGTTAAAATTATATTCACCTAAACATTAAAAGTGTACTTCCATATCCAGTATCTTACTATTCTCAATCCTATAATTATCAATCAAAAAATAATATTTTAAATAATTAACGGCTCAAATTTTTTTGATTTTGTGGTATTCCATGATTATTTTGTTACTTGAGTTGAAAAATTTAGTAATATTCCATTATATTTAATTACATTAGACATTATAATGTTTCGGGGAACATTTTTCCATTATGAATAATACAATTCAAGTTAAATGATTGTTTTTAATTTTAACGATAATTTGTTTCAATTTTAAAACCAAATTAATTAATCAATTAGAAAGACATACAGAAAAATCTAATCCACGAAAAAATATTTAGCGGCTACCGGGATTCGAACTACCTCCTATTACGCGTTATTTAATTACGGCATAGCTGCCTTATATATTTCCGTGAATATATCGACCTTATCTATAAGTCTCATTTATTAATTGATTAACATATATTATCCATTTTTAGAGCAATCCACTTTCTGGTACGGTAGGCACAAATTACTTTGTTTTACTACCGCTAGAGGACGCCAGAATTGACCGTTTAATTCATTTTTTATTTTTGGACACATTTGATACGACACACATATATTATATTCAAGAACGCCTTCTTATTGTGAAGTTGAAATTTTTTCAGAACAAAGTTCTGTGAAAGTTAAAACCAAATTAATTAATAATTAGAAAGGCATACAGAAAAATCTAATCCACGAAAAAATATTTGACTGCTACCGGGATTTGAACCACGGTTCTCCTCCTATCTGGAGCAGTCGCGTTATCTAATTACGCTATAGCGGCCTTGTATATTTCCGTGAATGTATCGACCTTATCTGTAAGTCTTATTTATTAATAGAATAACATTTATTATCCATTTTTAGTGTACATATATTGTATAATGTATATATAGGTAGAAATGTGTTCACGTGCGGCGTATTTTAGCCGCACAAATTGTCTGGGGTAAATCTCGAATAGCGCACCTCAATATGCCAATCATTGCTTTTGGGGAGCATTCGGAATCTTTTCGACGCATTGTTACCGAAGAGAAGCAGATCCTTTGTGTCAACACCGAAGCTAAAATAAATCATAAAGAACAATGTAGGAAACTGAAATTCTTTTGTCTCTCGTACATGCGCCAATTTACTTGTGAAAAAAATTAAATTACTGCCAGCAGGAATATATTAAACACAAATAAAATATAAATATAAATTTGCATGTGCGCGTTTTCCGTTCCGTCTGGCAGTATTTCAATTTTCTTTTTCATGTTTCTCTTTTAATTTTTTCCTTCTGTTATCTTATTTTTTTTAGTTTCTCACTTCTTGTTTAATACAGTTTTTAGAGCAAAAGTGTCATTCCTTTTTTTTGTTTATTTTCTCTTAACATCGCGCAACAATTTTTTTTTAAATTCATTTTTACTTACCGTCGCGCCGTAGGGGTAGATTGCCACACTCTTCTGTTACGCAACTCTCTCTTCATCCACATTCATACAGCTTCGCATGCAAGCTCGACGGTTGGTGAGGCTTCTAACGGGACCTTCATCCAGTATCTGGTTAATCTAGTCATGTCTTCCGCGATCGCCCTCTATTTCTGGTGTCGTCCACACATGCTTTATATATCTTTATACCATTCCTTCCTCATTCACTCGCCCAACATGCCCAAATCATCAGAGCGACCTTTTTTAATTCTATTAATAATGCTAAGATCAACTCTACATTGATTCCTAATATCTTCATTCTTTCCTCTATCATAAATGGATTTTCCACTCATGCGTCTAAGGAATCTCATCTCCACTGCATTCAGTCTACTTTAGTTCCACTTTATATCTTTACCAGAATAATTATTCATAACTTGTTTAAATTACGCTGGTTTATTTGCAATATGTAGATAATTTATTGGCTTGTTTTTTGGATGTAGTATACTAATAGTTTTTCAAATCAAATAAAACATTTTAAAAAAGATAAATATGTGTAATACTCGTAGTTCTTTCGGCAATATAAAATAAGTAACAATGTGTATTTTTAAAAATAATTTAATTTGTTTTTAACTACTATTATTAAAAAAATGCCTCTTTGGACCTTTCTTTTAATTTAAAAAATATCTATTTAGATAATATTCTACAATTTATTAAAATGAATTATGTTTTTGTAAATACACGCCGCTCTGATGATAATACAGCGTCATCTGTGTGGGTTAATGTAAGACAACAATGGTAATAATTTACGACTATTGTCTTTTTTCCTACAAAGCAAACAGCCGAATAGCACCATAGTACGGCGCCGCGCGTCGCTTTCCAAGTTCTCCATCTGTCGCCGGGTAACTGAAACTGGGTTTGGTTGGGAACTCAACTCCTTTGCGGAATAATTACCAGTTTAAATATTTGAAGTGAGAAGTGGCCCTTGTGGCCGTATGTAAACCGCAGCTAGGCCCACAGGCAAGGGGTGACCATCATTTCAATTATAGAAAACCTGAAAATATATTTTAATCACCTAATGAATGTTAAGTAAATTTAATATGGACAATTGAAGTAACTATGAGAGATAATTATTAGGATAACATTTATGAGAATAACTATAAAAAAGCAAATTAATTAAGATAAATTACATAAGTTATATATTAAATATTATTGTGTAGAGTGATCACTTATGCCAGCTCATAGAGATTGTTAGCCCTGGGCCATGGGCATAAAAAGACTTCCACACACGTTTCTCATATTTCGTAGCTTCGTCTCTGTGAGACATCTATGATTTATTTTAATTAATTAATCATCGCTCTAGGGACAAAATCCAGTAACTGTGTTCATGGAATATACCTAAATATAGAAATATTACAAAAGCAGTTTAAGAAGTGTTGTATGTACGTACTGAAATCATGTTCAATGTAAATGTGTACGTCTACGATAAATAAATCTACAAAAATGGTATTACAGTTATTTTGAGTAATTATTTGCAATTTTCTGTGTACAGTTTTTTGGAATATCCTGCAAGTATATCTGACCTCTCTGGCCGTAGTCTTGGATCCCATTGCATAATCCATCATTAGGTCTGATGTGAAGGTCTTTAAGTATTTGCTTGCAATACTGTACCGAAATGAGGATGTGTCCTAGTTTGCGTTAGGTAAAGTATTAGCTTGCAATACCGTGTCGAAAGCAAAGTGTTTATGTATTATATGGTGATACCATATCGTAGACAAGTGTTTTCAAGAGTTTTTGTGGCGTTGTCACTGTTTCGTATACTGCTGGAGTGCGGAGTCGTCAATTCAACTGTTTCAACAACGCCGGATATCATGAGGTTTCTAATTCAAGACCATCATCCATATTAATATTCACCGGGTAAACATATATCTCGAGTGCCTCATTGGTGCGTGATGACTCTTGGACTTTCCTAAGATACATGGCAGAATATCCCATAAAACTGCACACAAGATTCTGAACGACCGTGAAAACCTGCGAAAAATCATTATCTGCAATTTTGCGGAGACCCAATCAACACGAATTGATTGTGTCATATTGTTTCATCAATTGTGACTTGATGAATGACAATGAAAAAAGTGTATATTTGAATCAACTAAGTCTAATAAAAACAAAGCCATGAAGCCCTGTTTAGCAAGGAAAATATATTAAATGAATCTTTCAACAGAGAATTGCCCAAGGTTCTCTAGCAGAATTCAGTTTTTAACGATTATAATTTATGTATTATTTTAATGCGGTCGTTATGAAATTTTGCAAGAAAATCTTAAGAAATAAAATTAACTACTATTATTTAGCGTTAAATATTTTTTTAGCGTAAATTTAGATAAATAAAAGTGTTAATTTTTCATTTCGTGTACAAGTTTGATAAAATATATGTAATATTTTATTATATCATAAAAAAAACGTAGTATAAACCGCTATAAGAATTATGAAAAACATAAATGAAATTAAAACTAAATAACGAGTATTGTACGATTTCATTGTCGCCGTGAGCGAACTTTAGAATAAACAATAATTTGATTTATCTACGTTCTTTGTTCGCTATGCATATAAATTAAAATGTTTCAATTAGAGAATAACGAGAGGATGGATAAAAATAGGCGTATATTTCTATTGAGAACGTATTAAAATGAGTTTTAGCTAAAGGAATTACTAATTTTTTAATGATTTTATTTATGTGCAACATCTTTACGCTTAACGGAAAGTAGATATGAAAAAACGTTTCATATCGATTTTCATTTAAATTTATTAATTTTATTTGGCATATTCAACTTTGCAATAGACGACGGATGAATATGTCAAATTCGATATATTAGTGTTAAATTGAATTTAGATTTCTAATATCTGTGGATATCTTCGGTTTAGAAAAAACTATTCGACTTAAATGATGTGCAACATATATTATATCGATTTTGATAAAAAAATTAATTGTTAAAGAACTTTATCCTGAATGAAGTGATTTAATAAAACCAGTTAAGGAAAAATATAAATAAAATCAGCTGTTCAATTGTCATATTATACTTTTCAAGTATTAAACTTTTATGCGACATATATTCACATGTATGTTTACCGGTACCTACCTATTTTCTTGGTTCGAAACCACTTTTTGGGGTTTTTCACACGATTTTAAGGTTGTCTCTGCGAGTATTATTAAATAAATTATTTTGAAATTTTTGTTGTGCAACATCTTTAAGCTCTGTTCATTGGAAACCGCAAATTTCTTTACTGACTCGTCCAAACTGCTGCAAACCATTTATAAAGTTTGTTTTACCTTCCTTTTTTTACCAACACATACAACAAGCTTCATCCACGAATTCATTGGATTGAGCGGAACGGGCTAGGAACGGGAAAGTGCTCTGAATGTTGTTGTGAGATAGAAGAAGAAATAAATTCATTTGCATTATGATCAAAGTAGAAGATGTATTTCGCTAAAAATATCTTCTACTTTTATGCTGCTGTTATGCTTTTTTTATGCTACTAAATGCTGACGGTAATGATCTGTTGCTATGTATCTCAACCGAAGGTATAACAACAAATGGAAAATAAAAATTCTAGAATAAAAGTCTCGATTGCCGAAATATTGTTCCATACCTTTTAACTTCTACTGTAATAATTGTGCAAAAAGGTTATTGTTTTTTTTTAATGGTATATTTTCATTTATTCTATATTGTATCAGAGAACCTAGGTATGCCCATCGATAGCACACAGAGGCTCTAAAAGAAGCCAAGTGAGACACTCCGTTAACAAATCTCGCAGCCAGCGCCAGCGGTTGTCTGGCCCACGAAAAGTGTATATTACCTTTATTTTTACAGTAATCAAATACTTAATTATAAAACGTTTAACTTAACTTATAGCACAGTATATAGAGCATTCTGTTTAGCGACTTTTCAATTGCTCAACTTGAATAAACCTGTAACAAACTATAAGTAAACGTTTATTTGATAATGTTTAACCTATGGGAGACTTTGAAAACCCAAACCAGCAATAAGCTAAAATTCCATGCTATAAATCAAGTATGTTATGGACTCAGATAATGTTTTTCATACTTGTTAAATCTTGCATAAACACTTGAGATATAATTTATCTCTGTTTGTTGTATTCAATTATATACATACATTTAGCTATTGCGTTGAAAGTATTTGGTTATGATCGTTTGATGGAGCTATGCGATAAAAATGATTTGTTCATCCAATGAAAAATATTTATGGATACAGTCATAACACTATACAATCTCACTATTTGTGATGAAAACTGCCCATTCTTTTTTTTATTTTGTAATCCCCGGTAATATTTTACGCATAAGATATTTTCACAATTGAACAAAGTAATACATAATTATCTTATCCAAATCATTTCAATTTATAATTTATTTAATATTCGGGTATTCTTTCTTCCTTTCTTTTCCATCCGTGTTGTATGGAAACATAAAACAAATAAAGCACTCTGACGACTCCTGTTATCGTATTATGCAGTTATCGTATTAAATAAATTTAGTTATTTTGCCGCTGTATTTTTAATGTTTTTTTTTAAAGTACTGATATATTATTTGTTTCTCGTTATTATTGACGAGGGATTTTTAAATATTTTAAAGAAGTCATTGAGAATAATTGCAAAGCTCGGTTAATTATTGTAAAAAAATAGTATTCAAATAATTTAAATGGATTAAGAATAAATATGATATAAAAAATAAACGAAATTTATAAAAAAATATTCTTTGCGTTACTGTTAAATAAACTCCTCATTTTATATTTGTTTTTAAACGCCTTCGATGGTTTAAAATAAAATAAAATTACAAATTACATATTTAACATCGCAAATTCCATACTTTCCATACAAACCAGCTTGCCATACAAATAATAAATTAATGACTTATACGTTACAAGAATAAGGATGATATTTCAAAAATAATCGGCGGTTAATAATTTTTAATGTATTGTAATGATTGAAGTAATTTCTATATGGGTAAAACTTCTAGAAATTTTTAAATTAAGATCAGGGTGCATTTAAAACTTCTAAATAGCAACGAGTATAACATTTTTACTCTTAAGTACTTAAAAAATGCCGAATATGGGTGGCGGAAGTGTAGGGCCTATATAGGTGTGTGGTTACGTTAAATAACGGTTTGACTATCATTCCAAATTTCACAATTATATACACGAACAAATTTATGTCGCAATGACCATTAATTTAATAAAAAAATATAAATTACGCAATTATTATAAAATACTGAGCTACAATAAATTCGTGGCTCCTTAACGAGCCGTAAAATTATAACTGATAATTTATTCTGCGTTCATTAATGAATAAAATAAAAATGCTGCCAATGAATTATGGTAATAAATATCAATGGTTTTGAATTATTTGCGAAGGTATTAATATTGGACGTAGTTAAGCAGAAAGGGTCCAACACACAAAATGGTAAAAATTAGTTATACGGGTTTGGACACCTCAATACACGTATATTTATGTGCTGAAAACGTCGAAGCTCTAAGTGAAATAGTTTTGTGTAAATTCAATAATAATTTTTCTAACCCAAAACATGGCCATCCACCATTGACGTATGATATAGACACGTTATTCCCATACTAGCCGACTTCCATATGTAGAAAATTTTGCATTGTAAGAGACAACAAATCACGACACACAAACGCTCTGCATGTAGACAGGAAAATCAGGTAATTTGAAGTCACGGTGACTAAAATAACATACTCATTCTTACAATAGTGTGCGATATTCTGTTCCTTTTACCCCGGGACTTTTGTTGCGCCCGATCACAAAGAAGGTCCGTTCGATAACGAATGCAAGTAACCTTACACTACGTTGCCAAGATTTCACGCTTGTAACGTATCTACAGTTTATTACATCATTAGCCAATCACCATTGAATTAACTCTAAAACTTAAAAAAAATATTTTGAGAGTTTTCTGCGGCATCCTTCCTATAAATCCTTGGCAAAAAAAATGGTTTAAAACATCCAGTGGTATGGACGCATAACGCAACTTTTGAGGTCTACTTTTACTACACGATTATAATTGTTTACAAAAAATCTAAGAGGTTAAAATGTTTTATATTCCTCAGATAACTCTTTTAATGCTTTATCAAATTCATATAACATAGAACTATTTGTAGTACATTTAGACATTTTTTTGAAGGAATACAAACTGTAAAACGCGTCATAGCATCGTAAAAATAAGTTTTTTTCTTATAATTAGAATACTCTAGAAGTCTGTTGTTAGTTGTTTCAACTAAGTCTGCGAACATTTTTTGCTCTCACTTTCAAATTATTTACTATATAGTGTATCGTATACACGCAGTTCTTGTTGGTCTAATCAACTAATGAATCTTTTTTGTTATGTCTTGAATTCTTGATATGTTTTGTTTTGATGCATTTACTTAGTTTTAATGTTTAAAACGGCTTCAAAATGTCCATGCAGTATAAGAAATTGTACAGAGTAGATGACAGAGATTACTGAATGAGGAAAGGTACCAAAATAACCGTCTGAAAGTCTGCGGGGAACACAAGGTAGAAACGTGTCCTAATTATACCAAATATTTTTTCTTTTTTTAGGTGTAAGTAATAACTATTTATGTTAATTAAGTTAACAATAAGAATATTATTTTGTTTCGTTACATATGTAAATTAAAAGATTTTTGAGCCTTTTAATTAGGATCTTATTAAAAGTAGAGGATTGTTGGTTTTTGTAACTTTAAATAAATAATTTTAATTAAAACTGTATTATTTCTTAAAAGATAAGACCAATTAAATTAAATCATAATTAAAAGTACATATTATGCGAATTTTAATTAGTGATAAAATTCACCACTTGTAAAAATTATCAAAAGCCTTTCAGGGTTAAAAAAATAATAGAACATCGCTATAAAGAGCCCCATGATAAAAAATATGCAACAATGAATTAAATATCAACGTATTAGGTATTTGTAGGTTCAAACTTTTAGAAGCCATTTTCTTCATTCCATGAATTTTTGGGTTGGACGCTTTTAGCAGAATTACGTACGATTGACGTTCTTCCTTATTACAAAATGCCATGAACAAAAAGGTAATAAATTTTATTTAATGATAATTTAACTTGAATTGCCTTCGTCAAAACCAACCAGTTAAATAAAACAATAAATAATTTAGTTTAATGCAGTAAATATATTTAAAAATTGGATAATCTTTTAACTATTAACATATAATTAGGTAACTACAATAATTTCCGAAGAGGTAAAGAGCCATATTATTGTACCGAAAAATAATCATCATGTGTCATAACAACTCATCCGCCTCGATAATGGACCCTGCAATGGGATCAGAAACATCATCGGAAAGATCTTAGACACATGGTAGAATACCCCAGAAAACTCAAACATGAAGATATTAATTGGTTTTTGAGATTTCATATATTTTTAAATGTAAACCATTTATAATGGTTAAATTTTTCTTATTCATTGCAAAAAATATTAATATGAGAAACGACTTATAAAAGCTTCTTATTAGAAACTAAATCACCACTATACAATGTACGCATCTAACATTAAAAATAAAATTACTAGTTTGGGAATATTTCAATTAAGTTAAGGCAAGAAGGCTAGAGTGGGCATTATTAATAAGTTAAAATATAGTTATTTTCATTTTGTGTATTGAAAATTAAAAATTTTTGGTATATTAAAAATTAAAACTAGAGTGGGTAGGCTAGAGAAAAAAATATAATATGCCTTTGTAGAATTCTTCGTATGATCGCAATTCTGGGACTTAACATCATATATAGTGCCTATTTTAATAAAGAGCCGCGAGCTTAATTTGAAATCTGTCAAAATTTATTTATTTAGAAAAGTAGAAATATTAACATTTAATTATAATTTAACATGAAATTCCAAATACGATTTAAATATTTTTTTAATATTCTTAACATGTCTCTAGTGGCATTTTTATATAAAAAATGATGTTATACTAACGTTATACCATTAGTATTTCATAACACATAAGATATCAATCTGATTCTAGCAGCCAGTTATGGAAACCCGATGAAAGTGAATTCAAGCAATTTATTTTAGGAATTAAATAATTATTTTAATTGGATCAATTTTCAAATTATTTTATGCTCATGACTCTGAAATCTGAATGCTATTTCTTCTATGTTACAAATACAGTAAAATCGGCTTACCGTGACTAGTGTAAGAGTCATCAACATCAAATAGAAGGCAAAAATATATTATTACAAGTCAATGAGATACACACTGATCATTTATCTAAACACTGAATCTTTACCACTCAGGTACCTATACACTATACACTGATCTTTCTTGCAGCCCCTAAAAGGCACTATCAACATTATTCTACTACCTACATATCTACATATTAAAGAATCCGTACATCTATTTTATAGAAATAATTGTCGGAAACTACCTGACATTTTTTTAAATTTCCTTAAAATTTAAATCTTTTGTATAGCACCAAAATTTAATTATTAGGTGTACCCATAAGTAATCAATTATTTAAGTGGCAAAAAAAAAGAATTTAACAATATTTAATTTTATTTTTAATCGATTTAACCTTTTGCCATCTTGTTGATAGAATTTTAAGAAAAATATGCTTCTAGGTGTTTTTATAGCGTCATTATCAAACCCTCCCGGGTGCCCACTTCGATCGCTATCAGACAAGTCAAAATCACCATTTGAAAATTTTCTAAACCAACGTTGGCACTTATTTACTTTCAATACGTCTCCATACACATCACAAATTTTCTTTCTTGCAACCGTTGCATTAACACCCGATAAAAAATGAAACAGCATGCAATGACGTAAATGTTTTTCAGTTAGTTCGCCATTTTACAATAGAGTAATAATTTTTTTAAATTCAATTGCCACAAGTCACAAGATCACGGATTATAATTTTGCGTATAAAACACATTTTTACACGTTCACTTTCCTGAGCTTGACTGAAACAAACATTACACACCAAAAATAATTTATTAGTTATGGGTACACCTATTATAAATAATCATTAGATTATTTTAAACATAATTTTGAGACAGACTAGTTTTGATAACATCAATTACATTATTAGTAGTTAAGCAATCGGCACTAGCCGATTTTTTGCTGCTAGGCCCTGGGGGAGGCTACACTGGCCGCATCATGGCCGGTAGTTCCTATTGCCTGCTGTTTTTAATACAATTTAGTATTTTTTGAAACTGATAAATGCAAAAACACGCGCTACATACTGTGTTTTTGAAGATCATAATATAGATGATCCATCGCTGTGGATGTTTCCAAGATTGTCACATTTCTATCCGATTATATTCTCACCTAAACGTCAAAAATATAATTACCGCAGAAAAATAAAATTGACGTAAGAAAATAAAAATTTAGATACATCTTGCGTTAAAGTGGATCGAATGTTAAATAATGTATATTTATAATATTTCTACTCGTTAAATAATATCTAAATATATTATCACGACGCTGCGGGAGACAAATGAAACCACAGGAAATTAATTAGCGATTTATTAATTAATGATAAATAATTTTATTGAATTGAAAAAGTCACTTAACACGAATTGAATTGAAACATTCTTATTGAAATCACACCATTTTGCAAGTTATAACTCGACTATGAACTCTTTATTATCGCTGGGTAACACTTTATTTATCACTCGTTCAATTTTCGCACACAGTAGTCGCACTTATTTATTTCGCCACTATCGGTATGATGTCGTTCGATTTTTCGCTCGATTTATATCGCCCTGAAATTCCAAGACTGAGCACACTGGCCGTCGTCCGCGGCTCACTTCGCACCGATCGAAATGTCAAAACAAACTCAATTGCGCGGTGCGGTGTTGCTTTGTATACATGATACGCTGTTCTTTCAAAAGGCCTAGAAAATTATTTTCTTTTCTAGTATTTAGGAAAATTTTCCCGTCTCTCCTAGGCTTTTTAAAGCATCTTCCGAAGGTTGTAGATATTTGTAGTATTTTCTAAACCTTCCAAAGTGACGTATTATAAGGCATTTGGACATTCCTTCTGCTTACCATTTTGTGACAGTATTTTAAAAGTATCTGAACACCTGGTTTATAAAAAAATATACACGACTTGTTTTTGCATAACTTAATGTAGATTTAGCGCAATCTTGGTATAGATTATCCAAGATTACAATATCCGTATTCCACTGCGATACCCTTGCAAGCCTATATATCAATACGTGCATATTGCTTTTTAACAAATAAATGAAGCCTTTTTTTTATTTTTTCGCGCTCCAACAGTCTGTGAAGCCCAATAACCTAAGATCATGCAGTTTTGAGTAAAAACGGATATATTGTGACCTCGACCGGGAATCGCACTCGGGACCTTCGCTGTGAGAAACCAGTGTCATGCCCACTGGGCTACGAGGGCCGCCTTTTTTCACCATTTAGAAATATGGTAGAAGAGGATTACAAATAACCTGGGTTGATACAGCAATTTAAAAGTAATACCTTCAGTCACATGCTGAAGGCACCAGTCAATGCAGTGCAGGTACTGGCTGCAGTACTTCACCATTTCTCACCGCTTGCTTTCTCCCCTTACCTACCGACGACACCTATCACGGCAGCTTTCTTACTTATTTAGCAACTATTATGATAAATCTCAACTATTGTACGTAACTTAAATAAATTAAGTGATAACAGTAAGTAGTTTCTATTGAAGCATACGTTGAAATAAATTTCGAAATAATCTGGTCACAAAATTAATCATATACTGGAACCAGCTTCGGCAATCTGTTGCGTGCAAAAATGTACGAATATAGAACGGACGAGAGTTGCGCTTCAGGACAGAAGAATGTTGCGTTCTATCCTCTCTGACTATTCCGCGGAGGAATGGTTTCATTGTAGTTAGTTTGTTCCACGAGGAGAAATCTCTTATCATTAGGTATACTTAAAACAATGGTAAAATATCTCATCTTGTGGGTATAAAGTTTAGTTTAATGTTAATTGAAATAATGATTGCCAACACAATTTCTTCATGTTTTTTTTAAGGGGTGAAGTACTTAAACAATTTATTTTTAATAAATAAAGAAAATCTATTGTTGCAGTGATTTTCTTTGTTTATAAAAACAAACTCCAGGAAAAACATCTCGAAAAATAGGGAAAAAATTAATCTGAATTTACATAAATCTGTCAATCAAGGGAAAAGTTGGTGCGGGTATATCGTTATTTTCACATCGAAACTTTAATATTTTCATATTTCATGATAATCCGGTCAGCACGGCTGGCAGAAAACACTCGGGGGTGTGGCAGGCGGGGCGGTAAATATTGGAGGGCAGGCACCGTGAAATAGAAGCTTATGTAAATAATGAGAAAAGGATTCTCCAGAGCGTCTGGTTACATACATATTATATAAACTGGGACAGTCCACGACAAACAATTCGTACAGTCTTCAAATAAGGCGCACGGAAATGTCAGGGTTTCTGTCAATTAATATATTTGTTTATAAATTGAGACTTTGACGCTAGTTGTTCAATACATTGATGATTAATCGGTGCCAATTAGCTATTATTATTATTATTATTATTACTCAAAGGAAAATTCCATTACGCTAGTCCTCGAAAGGTTTATATATATATAGCTATTTTGACATCGCAAAGGTAAAATTTATTAAAAATAATAAAAAGTATTATATAATTGAATATTGTTTAATTCAAAAATTTATATTACGATACTATTTATACAAACATAGTAGATTGCACTACTCATATTCAGGGGGGATGACTGGTCGCTTAAGTGTCGCTCTTACATGATCGCGAAAACACGTCATTTAAGGCCGACAGTTCGCAACAAAGTTAATTTATTTCGAATAATTTGGTGGTGCTTTATTTGCAATACCTCTCAGAACTCTGCCGTTTTTTAAAGGATATGGAAAATTATTCGGCACTAAGGGATTTTTAATGATTGTATTAATGGTTTGTATTTTTGAGAGTATTTTTTAATACAACACCAAAAACCTGGCTTTGTTTTCATGATACATTTGAATTATTGGTTTTGTTTTTCATCTCCTCAAATAAATTATGATGCATTGCAAAGTTCAGAACAAATTAGCAGACTTACAAACAATTATGACATATTTCTGATGAAGTTCTTGTCTACATCTACGACTACAATTTTACTATAAAAATGGCTTCCTACTATCAGAAGTTGTCTTTGCACTAATTTATATTATGCTATATACAGATATTTAAAATTTACTTATAAAATAAGATATTTATATTAATGAGAAATGCTGGAATTATATATTTTTGACATGATTAAATTTAAAGATGATTTAATATTCCATTTCTCATTTTAGAGATTCCGCATCCATTCACAGTTCATTTGATTGATTGCGGAATAAAATTGATTTTAATCCAGGGACATAAAGATTTAAATATAACTAGACCTTGTTACTTCTAGCTGGAAAACGCTCCAGGGAGTTTCTGGAAAAAATGTAACGAAACCAAAAATGAGCTTTACGGAATATTTCTCGGTTACACCCGGAAAATTTTTACATTTTTATATTATGAAAAATGAAATAATAATATTCAAGTTTTCGTTTACATTTGACGTATTTAAGAGCCACTTAAAACCTAATCGTTGGCGTATTTCAATATTTTATGTAAATAAAAGAAGATTTTCAGAAGTGCGATGAAGTATGCATGTTTTTTTTTCTAAATATTTCATTCACATTCAAAATTGCAATTTCTGCAAAAGGCGATGACATTTTTTTGTTTTTAAGTTACCTTTTTATTTATCGTTATATTTTTATAGCATTGTATTTTTTTAAGCGAAAAGATAACCTCTGTGAAAAAACATCACTAAAGACAAGTACTATAAAAATTATAATTCTTTTATTTTAATAATAATATTTCTTTTGTATATACTTGCATATACTCTAAAACACTAAATAATGAAAAATGAGTTAAGTATTATAGTTCAATTAAAAGAATTTCTACAATTAAATGAAAAATTAGTTGATATTTTTTATCGTTTTGTGACGTTTACCCAGATATACAAGTATGTACTCATATTCAATAGTTAAGGATTAAAGATTTACATTACGTTCGTTTGAAATATTATTTAGTTATTGATATAATGGTTATTTAATATAAACCATATGGATGTGTTAAGATTCAATTCTCGACGTTTTGCTGGAGCCATATCACTGCGTCATCAGGAGAGTGCTCTATCGCTGCAGGGGTCAAGGACATATTGATTACTTATTGCGCAGTCGCAGATTGTATGCACTGCGTGAAGTTTGTTGCTTCCTTCTATGTTAGGTGTGCACCCATCCACACGTTTTGCATAAAATATTAATTATTTCAAAACCTCAGTGTGTATGTCTAATGACCGTAATATAAATCTTTAATCTTAAGCTATTGAATAAAGCGTACAAACATTCACGTATTTTCCATATATATATGGTGATCTGGGCCTTATATCAATGACAGGCCCTAAATGTGCGCGGGCCGACCAATCAGCGGTCAAAAACGAAATGGCAGCGAAGAGTGCTCCGACGCTCGGCTGGTTCACACCTCGCATCGCTTTCCCATTCATTCTTTGATCATTCGACTCGTTTAGCTTTGTAACCTCAACTAACTTACAACATAATATATACAATCGCACGCTGTAAATCACAAATTAAACCAGAATATACCAAACGTGAACATCTATTCTTGCCACCTTGTGCCTTCCTTACTTGCTTGCTACATACACATTAAACTTTACGCCAACATCCATTGTTACTTATTGGTAACCATAATTTCTTCGTATTGGTGAACACAATTCTACGAAACATATTTTGTTCGTTTATATGGCGGATCGGATTTTAAAATATGTACGCCGTATATATATTTATTACTATAACCTTGTGTATTAAAAACACTCAGCATCTTATTTCTAACAAATAATATTAATATATAATTTCTATTAGAATGTAATAACAGAGTACAGGTCATGTGTGGTGTATAAAAGCAAAGGCAATATATAAAAAAAAATAATGCAATCATTGAGGATTATTATTTTATAATGTACTGAATTCGAGATTTTATAGGAAATGTAGTCGTTCAATTTATAGGTAACATGATTTTGGAAGGATAGAAGCATACAATTTAAATTCAGTACATTTTGAAATAATAAATAATCCTTGGTGACTGCATATAAAATATTTATTTTTATTTTTTGGATATTGCTGGCTTTGCTTTTATATATGACATACATATTTAGGTACATATAATTTATTTTTTTTCAATTGATTCATCAATATTGTGGATTGACATTTAAAAAATATTGTTTGTATTATAAAGATTGTACAGCATTTTATATTGAAAAAACTGGTCAGAATTTTAATGTAAGAGTTAAAGAGCGTTTGAGATGTCTGAATAATCATGGTTTTTCTGTATTTGAAAATGATCACGGTTTTGATAAAAATTTAGGACTTTCTGTTTTACACAAATAATTTTGGTGTGAAATTGAATAATTTAGAATCATTAGAAATTAATAAAGCATGTAACAGTAAACAAAATATTATTAATAATCAATTAAATTTAACTACTAGCCCAATTCAAAAAAAAATTTCCAATAATTGCGAGTATTCAAGAACTTCAGCTAAAAATTAATTTTCAAATAATTAAAAAAAAAAAACAAAAGACATTATTCATTTTGATATTTTGACATATATATAACACCCTGATGCTGGAAAGGTATTTGCAAAACACGGAGGTATAATTAATCAAATAATATAAGTAGATTTATACAAATAATACAATCAATATTTTTTTTACATATAATTAATTTTTTTATAGTTTACACGAAATATAATTTTTGTTTCTTAAAATTAGAAATTTAATTATAGTTCACAAACTGAAGTAAAACATTACCATGAACGCGTAATGAACCGTCACAGGCCCAACAGTTAGTTCTGGATTCCACATGAAAAATAAATCAACACGAACCTACCCCACCGTTTCACCCCCTCCAGAATAACTTGGGTAATTTGAGCGTTAATCTTTAAGCGATCGCCTGCCGGAAAAGTAGGGCGGAAATCCATCGGCCGCCCACCCTGCACCTGAATTATTCATGCGCCCGCCCCAGATCCGCCCCTGAGTTATTGCCCACACAACAAGACCATCTGTCAAAATCAAACACCTACAATTTTTTCGTAGGTCCAGACACCTTAATCTCAGCATTTCAGATGTGTTTGTTTGCCAAGATAACTCCAAGGTAGAATATCGGCAACCCTTACTCCATCCCTTATTCTTATTCGTAATTATTTAGCTACCTATACATTTTCATAAATATTGAAAAATTTATAATTTCGCTGCAATGTGGATGATTAGATATTTTTTATGAAGAAGTCAGCGATTTTATCTACCTGGAGTTGATAAAGTCACTGAATGATGACATCTCGAGAAATATTGGGTGCAAATCCCAATTAAAAGGAGAATTGGTATGGCCAAGTCTTGTGTGTAGAAGCTCTATCTCATGAAAGCCCTAGTGTTGATCTCCATAGTTCTAATTATATATAAATAAATAGATTACTTGTCTAAGATGAGTTTAAGATGATTACACAACTAGTTTCGACAACTACCGATGTTGTCATCAACGGGTGATGACTTAAACTGAAGCATAAGAGTAAAATTAATTATCTAAGGTACTGATAGAGGTGGGTGGAGTTATGTTTGGGGGAGGGGGTTAGCTGGGGGTGGGGTTTGAGTTAACGGGAATAAAGTAAGGAGCGGTGAAGAATTTTGAAATATTATGTTATTAATGAGAGTTTTATTAGAATTTAAATTTTTTTGTATTTTTAAATTTTCGAGATTGTTCATTATTTGGCCTTTATATTTAACAGGGTGTAATAGTTTAAGTGTATGGGAATGGAAAGAATGATTGGTGTTAATAATGTGGTTAGCAAATTCTGAAAAATAATTACTAACAAGACCGCGACGGTGTTCTTTTATCCTAATTTTAAGATTTCTCGCGGTTTGACCGATGTATTTCATATTGCAGTCTATTTATTTATATATAATTATAATGTCATTCCACAAAGTTAACGCCAATTCAATAAATAATATCTGTAGTTCTATATGGAGTCCAAATTTGAGCCCTGAGAAGGAAAAAGATAAATATGTTCGACGCCTTCGAGTCGTGATGTTGGCGTCGTATGGATAGATTGAAGAAAAGCTTTCCAAAACTTATTATAGGAAAATAATTATTAGTCCGGCGCATGACTGGAACCTTGGCACTTATCAGTTTACACAAGGCCCAGGGCAGCAAAGAGTGAACTAAAGCAGTTTGCACTGTATATGCTGAAGAAAGATACATGATGCTCGATTATGAGCCCATCGACATCGACATCGAAGAGAGAGAAAGAGAAGTTTAGGAAAGGATTCAAAAATATAGATGCATCAGAAGATATATCTGTAGAGCCACTTTCCACACCCACTGGATGCGTTCATATACATTTGCATCTTTCATAGTGCTGACGGGAGATTATGGTCTCAATAAGGACGCTCGATTTCAAAATTTAAATAAAACAAGTTATGTGTGAGAAGTCCACTCAATTTTTTTTCATTGGAAAGTATATTTTTTGGCATTAAGTGTGGAATATAATATCTTTAAAATAATACCGCGGCTTTGCTTGGTGACACGCATTCGGGAGGTCCAATTTTCAATGACTTTGCCGCATAAATCTGATTGAATTTGCTGGATGGCGTTTGTTATGTTGGCTTTGAGGGCATCAGCTGTTTGCAGTTTGCTCGCATAGATTGAACTCATTTATTTATAACTTGCTATTTAAGATACCTAGTCCTAAATTAGTCTAAAGGCGTTAAATCGCAATTCGGGTCACTTTTTCAGAGCCCTCTGTTTACCTTAAGTTCCTGGGTTAGTTAGATTTTATAATGGTGCAGACCCAAATCCCTATGCAAAATTCGCCAAGTCGAAGTTACAGAAAGGCCAAGTTCTCGTGGACGACGAGACATTGATTGCCTTGGGTCTTTCCGTACACTCTTACGTACAGCAGCGATGTTTTCAGCAAATTAGCATTTTGGTGACGTACTAGTGTTGGTTAATTATTTACCGAACAGGTGGACTCGAATTTGGCTATCAAACGTCGAACAGTCGACTCGACAGGTCTGTGGCGATGATGAAAATCTTGTTTTTTGAACGGAGCAGTGACTTTGATAATAAAGTTTGATAATTTGCACACGTTGTTCAACGTTATAACCTACCATGGTGATTTGCCGTACACTACTCAACAATTTACAGCAAATTTGACAGATGTCACTTTAATAACAAGGCTGCTACATCCTAACAAGTTTCAAGCGTCCCTTCTGAAAGACCCTATGTATTATAGATATCTCATGGAGACGAAGCTATTTTTTAAGTGAAAGTCTTTTTAATAGAGCTTACGATCTTTTGTATGGCTGGCTTAAGTGATCACCTTACACTATACTATAATTTTACATTATACACTGTTCATAATACCCACATAAGTCGGGAAAAGTGTTAAATATTCAAATTTACATAAAATAGTAAATTCCTACCCAGTTTGGATGGAAACAACGTTTTAAAAGCAATATTTTAATATAAAATTATTTTATACGGCTTACTAAACGTATGAATGCTGTGAAATGTAAGATGCTAAAGATAAATTTTCATGAATGTTACGTTTTCCATTATTAATAATGAAATGCTCGTATACAAATATTTAAAACAAATATCGCAAAAAGTAACTGTTTCTTATGGAAAAAACATCAAGGCAATAAACGTTTAATATGTAATATTATTAATACGAAAAGCAAACATCCTTTTCAGAATTCATGAACCGGTGTATCTCATTTTAATGCAAATTGTCGATACGTTTTTTCGATAACGATGTTTACTTAGATGAGGGTACATACCTACCCCAAGGATGATCAAAATATTATATTCAGCAAGTCACACACGTACAAGCGTACTGATATCATAAAAACCAGTGTTTCTACAGATTGTATATTAAAAAAAAAATCATGTCTACTTTATTAACTTGAAGTTGGGAAAAGTATACATATAGTCTTTGAAACTATAATCCGACTGCTAAATTATTTTTTTTGGATCTACATAGAAACGGCTTCCTTGTCATTGAGTTGTTATATGCTAATATAATTATTGGGTGGTTTTCAGCGATCACCAATTCCAAAAATGCTCATTTTATTTTATTTTTATTTTTTACTAAACAGACCGCCAACAGATTATTTTATTAACATTAATAATAATAATTGTCCTAGAGTTCATTAGAGTAGAAAGTATAAATTTGAATATGATACAATTAACAATACACTTTTCGCGATAAATTAATAATAAATAAATTAATAATAAAGACTTTCGAAAATCAATAAATACAACATAGGAAAATCAATAAATACAACAAGCAAATTTTTGAACAATATAAAAAGCAATTTTTGTGATAAATTAATAATAAAGAAAAATGTAAATGATTAAATAAATTGTGAATTATATTCAGAATAATAAATCATTAATTACCATTTTGGAATGATTTCTAGATTAACAAGTTTTACGATGAGCGGGATGTTTTAGTTCGATCTTCATTCTTGATTAACTCCGTTGAATCCTATTTGATTGTTAATTTAAATGCTCAATTGTCTTTTCATTTGGGAACGACATTATATAAGCTGCCTTCTTGTGGTGTTTGAGATTTACCAATATCAAAATGAGGTAACATAATGAATGCGGAAAGAGACGCTGCGCTTTGGACGATGCATGGCAAAGTTGGTTTCAAATCACTCTTCGCATTGACTTTATTGTTGAATTGTATCTCGTGCTTATTAAGCTCGCTGTAAAATAAGTGTTTAATTTTTTGTTGTTGCATTATACAGCCTGATAATTGGACGTAGTTATGCAGAAAGCATCCAACCTACATACAACATGCTAAAAATTAGTTATGTACATGCTAAAAGTGAGTATGAGAACAGCTCATAGATACGATATCTCTGTGTGCTGAAAACGTCCAAGCTCCAAGTGATGCAGTTTTTTGTGAATTCAATATTTTTCTTACACACGTCTTAAACTCAAAAAAAGTGGTTTGACTGTATTCTGCGGCACCAAATTTACAAATCTTTGGCAAAAAAAAAATTGGTCAAATACATCTATGTGTTACATTCGTATTATGGGGTTACATGTTTACTCGGGGAAAAAAAGGCCTATTTTAAAATTATTTTTTTAATATAAAAAATAAAATATTTTATTCAAACTTTTTACTGTCTTAAAGATATACATTAGTAAAATTTCTGGAATTTTCAAAGGAAAATATTTAAAACTCCGCCGTTGTGACGTCATTTCAGGTGACCCCTCGGAAGAAAAGTGCGTCCTCGTTGACAGTAGAACTCATGACAGGATCATCTGAAGTGAAAAAAAATACGTGTTTTAGTTAAGACCGTAAACTAGAATTAGGAAGAAAAAAAAAATGGATTTTTGGCAGACCTTTTTACAAAAAAATGCAATTTCGGTGAATGTTGCTCAACATTTTTTTTTTTAAATAGTTGTGATTGAAAGAAAATCCTAAATTGTATCTCGAAGACCTGTGTAAAATTTCATCGAGATCGGTTGATCGGACAAACAATAGAGCAGCTACTCCGATATACCTGTGGCACGCTGAGCCTACCTGACTTTGAGGTTTCCCAAGGCTGTATCTCCGAAACTTTTATTCGGCGCGTCTTGAAAATTTAGGATAATGTTCTCGTGATTTTGTAAAAATTAATAAGGCTATAAAAAAAAATCGGTTTCACGAAGCCGTGAAACCGTGAAACCCCTTATGCAACTTTTTAATTCTAGTGTTACTACACGATAATAATTTTGCAGTTAATAACATCTAAGAGGGTTGAACGTTTTCTTCGTTTCAGATAACACTTTTTACTTCTCGCTTTATCGAATTCATAGAATATAGAATTAGTTCTGTTTTTCGTGCATTTAGATATTTTGTAGAAAGAATCCAACACGTGAAACGCGTCATATCTTCGTAAATAAAACTTTTTTCTTATAATTATATGTAAAAAAAAAACATTAAAAACATCCCTAATTATATTATATAAATATGCAATTATTAACCAACTATTAACGTATTAGGTTTTTGTAGGTTTAAATTTTCAAAAGCTATTTTCTCAGTTCCATGTTTTTTGGTTTGCATGCTTTATATCACTGGCTGTAAAAATGCGTTTCACCTATTTTTCCTTAGGTTAGGATTGAAAACTGACCATTTGTGAGTTCGAATCTCAGTCTAGAATTTACCCTGAGGCATTTGGTTCGAGATTCAGAGTAAGTGAGTGTAAGAGAGTTCTGTAATTTAGTTCAAGATTCAGAGTAGGTGAGTGTAAGAGAGGGTATAAAACAACCACTTAATGTTACACTATAGATTTTATTAGATCTGCTTTAGATGGAGACTAAGCGGCACTAACTAACCGCTTCACCAGAACCTAAAGCAGAAGTGAGAGAACTCCTTAGACCTTAGACTTCAATTAAAAGTCCATGATACCACCACAGTAATTTTTCTTATTAATAATTAATAATTCTTCTTCTTCTTTTGGTGCCATTGCCGTTGGCTATCACGTTGGCTATGAGAATTTTGTGTACTGCGATCAGGAACAGCTTCTACAGCTGTACCTGGTCGCAGTTCAAACCACTGTCTTATGCTTTTTCAGCAATGATGTTCCTCTTTTTCCAGGGGACCCGTCTTCTGGCAATTTTTCTCTGCATTATGAGATGCAAGATCTCGTATTCTCTGGATGTCTCATCAAATTTCGGAGATTTTGAAGTTTTCGGATTTTATTTGTTTAAATAACTTTTTTTTTATTCATCCACACTACAGTAAATTTTGTTGATAGTGATCTCACTAGTATTCGACCATTACGAAAAAAAAAAATTTTTTTGGATGTTTTTCTAGAACTCGTCTTTTGGTTTGTTAAAATAACAAAGTAAATAAATTTAAAATAATAAAATTAAACATTAATACATTATTTTCTAGATAATATTAATACGAATTCGTTAACAATCTTTGTTATCAGCTTTTCCTGTGTAAACCAGTGTACATATTTTCATACATAAATGCGAGCAACAGCAAAGAGATATGAATATATTATGACGTCACGCAACGCCATGGGAGAATGTGCATATTGTATTTATGTGTATTTCACGCACACACTGTTCCAAGCTCGCGTGCTTCAATTCACAGAATGTTAATGTTTACTTCATGTCTGAAGAACGTACATTGACGCATGCGCGTGGTGTGTTAATAATAATAATAATGATTATTATTAAAAAATGAAAATAAATAATCCTTGGTGACCGCATTCAAAATATTTATTTTTATTTTTTGGATATTGCTGGCTTTGCTTTTATACATGACATACATATTTAGGTACATATTATATTTATTTTTCAATTGATTTAGCAATATTGTAGATTGACATTTAAACAAATATTGATTGTACTATAAAGTATAAAGTTTGTACAGCGTTTTATATTGGAAAAACTGGTCAGAATTTCAATGTAAGAGTTAAAGATAGTTTGAGATGTCTGAATAATCATGGTTTTTCTGAATTTGCAAATCATTTATTAGAAAATGATCACGGTTTTGATAAAAATTTAGGACTTTCTATTTTACACATAAATAATTTTGGTGTGAAATTGAATAATTTAGAATCGTTAGAAATTAATAAGGCATGTAACAGTAAACAAAATATTATTAATAATCAATTAAATTTAACTACTAGCCCAATTCTAAAAAAAATTCCAATAATTGCGAGTATTCAAGATATTCACTTCAGCTAAAAATTAATTTTCAAATAATTAAAAAATCAAAACATTATTCATTTTGATATTTTGACATATATTATATATTATATATATATATATATATATATATATATATATATATATATATATATATATATATATAACACCCTGACGATGGAAAGGTATTTCCGAAACATGTAGATGTAATTAATCAAATTATATAAGTAGATTAATACAAATAATACAATCAATATTTTTTTATATATAGATAAATAAATTTTTTGTACTTTACCGAAATATAGTTTTTGTTTCTTAAAATTAGAAATTTAATTACAGTTCACAAACTGAAGTAAAACATTTATACTTTACATAAGTACTTTAACGAAATTATTATTAAAAATGAAAATAAATGGTAAAGATATTTCAATGGCGATTTAATTTTGCTTGCGAATTGCTGCTTATCGTAATTTTTCAAATACTTTTATCGATATTATGTATAATTTTGAATAATTATTTGATGATTTCAGAATATTGGACCTTTAAATTTAAAAGTAAATTATTACATATGATGATGTAGAAAGCGCTATCTATGATATAAACGTATAATATGGCGCTTGGAGAAGAGCTATCTAATGGTGGGGTCAAGTACGCGCAGTCATTACATTCCTTGATTACAAAGATATAAAATATTTTAAAAATAAAATAAAATAAAATACAGAGATACATAGACATAATACAAGAAATGCAAACAAAATAAGTATTCCAAATAGAAAAAAGACAAACACACATAATTGTATTTACTACAAGTGAATAAATGAGTAAAATAGCCTGCCAGAAGATGTGAGGAAGCTAAGCAGAATCAACATCTTCAAACAAGAATGTAAACGGCACATAACAATGGAAAATGTATGAAGAGAAATATTGTTTATTTAATTATTTAATAAGTGTACATATATATATAATGTTTTTTAATATTAGCTAATGATAAACGATGTATCATTAACTAAATAAAGATATATAAATAAAATAAATAAATAGATGCTCGCGGGCCATCTTCGCAGACGACCTTCTGACTGCCCCCCTGGCAAATGTCCAGATCTGGCTTCCAGATTAGTGATGGGTCCGCTCTGTACTAGGTAAGTATTCCAATGAAGTACTTCGCTATACTGAAGTGCACAATTCACACATTTTTAAATGAACACTTCAAACCTCGCACTTCAAATTGTACAACTTCACACTTAAAATTGTACACTTGTACACTTTACTCCTCCCCGAATTATAAATATTTTTTTGGGAAGTTAATGTATATAAAACGAGGTTTTAAAATTCTTCCTCCCCATCAGATTTTATTTATTTGGAAGTCGATGTAAGTAAAACGAGAATATGACGAAAATCAAAAGCACCCCTCTCCCCCCAAGGATTTGAGAATTTTTGGAGACTGAATTTTGTGGTGGCTGAAAACTTCCCATCCCTAATTTATATTAGTATAAATTTGAAGTAGTACTTCATGTAGTTCATTGAAGTAGATGAAATTTTTTTAGCTACATGCACAATTCTGTAGTACAACAAGTAGCTCATTTCATGTAGTTCGTTGAATTAGATGAGGTGCGTTGTATTTCGGTACCAACTACAAATGAAGCACACACTTTAAAGTCTTCAAATTGGTAAAAGTGTGCGTGTTGAAGTCTTCATTCTGAAATGAAGTTTTTTATTTCCCTAGATACATTATTTTAAATTCACCTAATATCACTTTGTCTGTTCTTCTATTCGTCCATCTATCCATCTGTCTATCCCCGTAACTTCGTGTTACATCCGTAATTTCTTTCAAGTTAAATTTAAAAAAAAAATGTCTGGAGATGGGACTTGCACGCCGGGCCGCCAAACCCGAAGTGGCCGCTTCACGCATGATACTACGGCCGCCTAGTATAAATGTATACTAGCGATTAGCAAAGACGCGAACCAGTGTTCCATCATTTTTGACGGGTTACATCTAATAATTCTTAAGTGTGAAAAGTTTTCAATTAAAAAATACAACCTTGGTACACAAAACATTATAAGAGGCAGTTGGGCCTTTCATAGAAAAACACGGTTTTGCTTTTGTTCATGTAGTCACAAATATTTTTGTAACACTTAGTTCATTATATTCAAGAAAAAATTCTTATTGTGAAGTTGCAATTTTTTCACAACAAAGTTCTGTGAAATTTAATAGCAGTCAAATATTTTTTCGCGTATTTGATTTTTCTGTAGATATGCCTTTCTAATTGATAAATTAATTTGGTTTTAAATTTCACGGAACTTTGTTCTGAAAAAAAAAACAACTTCACAGTAAGAATGTGTTCTTCAACATACATAATAAATGTGTATTGTAGCAAATGTGTCCAAAAATAAAAATAAATTAAAATGGTTAATTCTGGTGTCCCTAGCGGCAGTTACACAAAGTAATCTGTGCTTACCATACCAGAAAAAGTGGATTGCTCTAAAAATGGATAATATATGTTAATCAATTAATAAATAAGACTTACGGATAAGGTCGATATATTCGCGGAAATGTACGAGGCCGCTTTAGCGTAATTGGATAATACACCTGCCCGGATAGGAGGAAATCCGTGATTCGAATCCCGGTATTTTCTATGTCTTTCTAATTGATTAATGAATTTGGTTTAAAATTCAGTTCATTATTTAGAGTATAGGCGATGGAATCTGGATAATATCTACATATCAGAGGTCTCTATATGTACTCGTACAAGACATCTACACAAAAATAATTATAGAGCAGATACGTCTTAAGATTGACTTTACATACAAAGTGATCGTAATTTTCCTCTGAAACGTCTGGTTTTTTCTCTGAAAAAAGTAGAAATATTTTTTTAAATTTAGTATTGCGGAGAGGAGTATTTTCTATGTATTAAACTAAAAAACTAAAAACAAAAAAACTAAAAAATAAATTATGTATATCCGAGTTAACGCAGGGACCGTTGAAATTCACTATTTATTTAATTTTCTGGCACTCGGTACATTATTTTATTCGGGTAGATATTCATGTGATATGATTCTTTTTTTTAATAATGTAACAAATTATGATTACTAATAATAATTTGTAAATCGTTCAGTTATTTTTCTTACAATTTATATTTTAAAAGACACTGTTTGAAAAATATTTATTTTTTCGTGGTATTTTTAATTCTTTTTACATAGTTGACAACTTTTTAACTATAATAAATTAAAATAATGGACATTATAATTTTAAATGAATAAAAAAAAAAATATAAAGCTTACTCATAGATCCTGCAGCATAATATTCACTTGGATTCTTAGTTCATCTGATGACACAAGGTAGATAGAAATGTCGGTGAACAAGTCGTAAGATTGGCACATTCCTGCTATGGGTGAGCGTAATCCGGAGTTAGGTGGTGCGAACAACAGGAATTTGGAAGAGCCAATGTGCACAAGTAGCCCCTGTTGAGACGTGAACATTTATTAATTAAGATGATAGTGATGGACAATTAAATTGGTTTTGGCAAAACTTTAACAACTTTAAATGTTGAAATATTTCAATGAATCTGCATAGTGCTGCTGATTGTGCAGTTGAGTGGTGTGAAATCAAATGGAACTATTTCCACGAACAAAATTTTTTTTTTTTGTGAATTAATGAATAAAAATATGAATCAAAAGAAAAAAAAAAATTAATTTTTAACAGCATTCACGAATTTAAACAAAAATTGCAAAAAATATATAATTTTTAAATAAATAATGATTTCGTTTTAACAGATAGAATAGTCGTCTTCCTTCCGAGGTTGCCAAGTGCATATTTCTTGGTAATCATTCCTTAGGCATTTTTAGCATGTGTCCAAGCCACTTTATTTATGATTTTTCTGTTCTGATCAGTTTTGTATTTAACTGTAAATAGTTATTTATATTATTAAATAGGATATTTTATACGAACCGTATGTTTTTCCGAGAAACGATTCTCGACATTACGTTAAATGCTTATTCAACGTCATCAGGAGGACGACCTTTAGCCGTTAAATATATCTAACGACCGTAATAACAACCATTTATCAGTTTTGTATTGACACCTAGCTCGGATTTTCTTCATTGTAGAGAGAATATAAAACGCCGGCCGCAGCTCCGCTTTTTAACTTTTCTACTTCCCGTCGCTAAAAAATTCCACCCCAAGGTATTTGAATTTATCGATTTGCTTCAGCTGGATCACCTGTATACTGATTTGAGTGCAACCTTCCTTGAAGGAATTTTTCCTATCTTGAAGATCGTCTTGTGTGGTCGCAAGCCTCGCTAGATCATCCATGAAGAGTAAGGGATCGATTTCCACATCGTGTCCATATAAAGGGTGAACGGTGTAAGTGGGCAACCTTGTCTCAATACTATCCGACATTGAACTCCACCGAAATTGCGTCTTTTTTTCGTATGCAGCTTTTGCCACCCTCATAGAAGGATTGAGTTGCCCTGAGAAGGTATTTCTCTATTATGTATTCGTATTCGTCTAGCACTGTCAACAGGATGTCGCATGGTACCAAGTCGTACGCTTTCTCCATGTCTATGAATCCATGTTAATATTTTTTCCACATTCCCAGCTTTTTTGTATAGTTTGTTGCAGCGTAAAGAATAATTGTTCTGTTGTCCCTCCTCCGGCTTTGAATCCACACTGGCCTCTTTAAGTACTATTTTCCCATATTCTGTGACATTTTTTTTCCGGAATGCGAGTGTAGTTGTATTTTATCTGGCTGCTTTAGCAAAGTTATTCCTCTGTAGTTGAAACACATTTTGCTGGCTCCTTTTTTAAAAATAGGGGTTATAACTCGAGTTTCCAAAACTTTTGGTGCCTTGCTCGTCTTCCACGCTACTAAAAATTATTGCTCAGTTGCTTCCATATACATGCATCCTTTCACAATAATTATTATTATATCATAATTTTTGTGGAATATTGTTTCTGTATAATTCTTTATAAGTGAGTCTCTGGGACCACACCTGTGTAGTAATGAAAAAAATAAGCACTTGGTAAGTCAAAGGTGAAAATGAAATCTGCGCTGCATTTAATATTTGATATTTTTTTGTAAAATCTTCATTATATTATTATACAATAGTTAATTTTTTTCTATATTACAGTATGATACAGTACAATTATTTTCTTAAAAGTATTGGTGGCTTAGTGCATGAACGCACCAAGTCTTATTTTAATAACAAATAAAACATACATAAATGAATGTAAATCTTCCACTCAGTATATAATTTGAGTACATTACTATAAAAACGTAAATATTTTAAAATATTGCAATAATCCCTAATATACGTCAACGTCGGATGTATTTTCCTGATAAATTTTTAGTTTAAATATCAAATAACTTCTGAAATCTCACAACTTGTGCTACAGCCATCACTGCTGTGCTGTACAAGATGCCTTTCAAGTGTTCAACTGTCTTTCTGCTGGCTGCTTATTTCATTCAGGTATATAATAAATTTATAACTATTAATGTTTATCTCATTTAAAAGTAATCCATGTACCTTTATTTTTTACCTGTAAACATGAAATCCATATATTTCGATACGTCGACAGTTTCCAAAAAATTATTCATAAAAATATTCTTCATTTGGTAACCAAATTAAATGTACGTGTGTAATTAGTGTGTAATTAGTATGTATGTGTGTACCATCCAAATTGTAGTACCTGCATTTACGTTAATTTATAATATTGTATTGTGTGTTGCTCTGTTTTGTCTATTTTTAATGTCAGAATAATAACCATATGGGTTGTATGTTATCATTGCATCCAACCAATGGACAATAAAATTCTTAAAATCTTTGGCTTGGATAGTTCAATGTAGTCAGATTTTGCAATAGCAATTGCGGCCCCTGTAGTCCGATGGGCTAGTTACTGGCGTCTCATATTGTAGGTTCCAGGTTCGTTCCTGGTGAGATCACAATGCATCTGCGTAAATTTCTCAATCCTGGGTATTTTTATGATCTGTTTGTAATTGTAATTGTAAATGAGTAATTGAGCCTCATGGCCTGTTGTAGCGTTAAGATTTTTTTTTTTTTGAGTGAGTAGGCGGGCTTCCTTTTTTATTCCTATGTAGCACACTCATTTACGTGTATGTACAAGCATACATGTAACTGGTTTCTTTTAGATTAATTTTTTTTTAATTTAATTTAATATATAGTACAAATACAAATCTTACATATTAAATTGAATTATTTTTTAAATACTCTGTAGTCAAGTAGACCTCATCAGTGAAGAGAAGCCCTTGAATCTGATGAGGAAGCCTCAGTTCTTATTTTTTATATAGGTACATATGCGACTCATTTAATAATACGCTAATAAAAGATAATTGAATAATGAAATGTTGAAGTATTTTGAAAAAAATGTTAAAGATTTATGAATTTAAATTGGATTTTAGGAAGGTTTTAATTTTTAAAATTTGCTCTGAAAGGTTATTGATGCAGCGTATCTCGATAGGTAAATTATTGTATTACTTTATTGCTTTAAAAATATAGTGGTTCTGCATTTGGGTTATTTTAAATTAAGGCATTATAATTTGGTTTCTATTTCTCATAAGCTTGAAGTATTCCTAGTTTTCTCTCGTTTTTTTTTTGCATATTTTTAATATGGAAACGTTGGCAAAAATATATTTTGTTGAATAGGTAGTTTTTTTCAGTTTTACTATAATAATGATCCTTTTTTACTAAGTTTAGATTTTTTGTAAGAACCTCCCCATCCGATAACGCCTTTTGTCGTTATCTTTCCTGAAAAAACCTAGACCGTCGTTTTAGTACGGTAACAATTATTCATTTTTAGCCATTGAAGCTGCTTATGATTGGAATATACGCCTATTTTTTTATCTTAATTTTATATGTATATTTTCTTTTCTTTTAGATTTATGTATTCTTATGATTGTATATTTACTAAATTTTATTCTACTTTACTATTACATAATAAGAATAACTGCAACAGAACTGGTTTACCTAGTGTGGCAGTTATTAGTAACTTATATTAACAAATGTAAAATAAACAAATAAATACATAAAAAAAATACATTAATTTTTTAAATGATTTTTGTTTTTATTCCTCGTTAGTATTTCTTTAATTATTGTGCCTTGAAGGTTTCATATGTTTTTTTAAAATATTTTATTGAATTGTAGAAATTTATCAAGAGTCAAAATTCCATGTACGTTATTTGTTTAATTTTCATTTTATTTATTTGTTTATATTGTACAATAGATTTTTTTTAAATAAATTTCACGGCGTTATTACATTTTAAATATTCCATTATTCTCGCCGTAACAAATAATGTTGATTTGTATGCCAGTAGCTCGAGTTTACGGTAAGAGTATTTATTATTTGTAAGCCAAATTATAAGTCTTCTGGTGTCTTCTGGGGTATAATGCCGTATTTTTACGACCTTTCTGGCTGACGTTTCGGATCCCATTGCAGGGTCCATCGTGGCTGTGGGCTGATATGTTATTGTGAGTGTTGGTGTTGTGCTTAAGTATTGCAAGCCGATACTTAAACACAACACCAACACTCACGATAACACATCAGCCTTGATGATGGACCCTGCAATGGGATCCAAAACGTCGGCCAAAACTTCGGCCAGAAAGGTCGTAAAAACACGGCATAATACTCTAGAAGACCAGAAGATTCTCTCTACTCTCTACAACTCTACACAAACCAGAAGATTCTGAGTGGCTGAAAATGTGTAAAATTCAGATTATAAGCATTTATTAAATATTAACCATTTGAAACATGTTTTATGTCATTTCATTGTTTATTTATTTATTTATTCCATTGCTCACTTATATACATTTGATAAGGTTTAATTTTACTATACCTGTCTCACTAGAGAGCTCTGTGTTGAGACAGGTAAAGTTTGCAATTATAACTTACTTATATGCAAGTACATTTTATACAAAATAGGTTAAAAAAGTACAATTTGTACAAATAGGATAAAAAAGATTAATCATCATCTACACTCAGCCACATGTAAATATACCCTGATACAATATGTTACCTGCATGAAATTTAATTTCTCAGTTTGTTTGGATGAGTTTCCCAATGACTGGTCGACCCAACTCTTTTACCCAAAATTTAATTAATGTTTTTACATTTTTCGGATTATTCAATTGTGATACCATTTCCAGCATTGTATTGTACAGTTTCGGGTCGATGTATGTAAAGTTTCTTTATCCATAAGTGCTTCGCGCTCTCGGAACTTGAATAGAATCTTTGTTTCTGCGTGTATGAATAATGTTTTGTGTGTGTGTGTGAGATGTGTTTATTTGTGTTTGTACATGTAAACTAGGACAGTTTTGGCGTATATTTGTCTAACATCAAAAACGCCTACTTTATTATATAATATTTCGTCTGTACCTGTAGTAATCGATGTTCTTAAGATTGTTTTTAAAATTAGGCAAAAAAATTAGGCAAAAAAATTAGGCAAAAAAATTAGGAAAAAAAAATATAGGCAATAATTAAAGGATTACTTGCAGTCAACGTCACTACTCCCCACGCAATTACTCCATGTTCAATGATCATCTGACATAATGCAGCGTAGTAAACTGTTTTCAATGTCGAGAAAAAAAAATTATATTTCTGAAAAAGTAGGCAATATTACAATACATCGCTGTTCAAATTCAAGGATTTAATATATTTCTTAAACTGCTCGTATTTTGAAAAGTTCCTTACTTGAAATTTGTTTTGTGATAAAAATATGTTGTATCTTTTAAATTCCAAGTAGGTAAGTATAGTGGTATTGTGCCATGGTGGTTCTCAGAGTTGGTATTTTTATTTGCCCCTTTGTTCTGTATCAATTAGTTGTACAATACAATCAATACATAATGATATTTATATTTTATTGAATTGAGTGATTTCAGCCAAATGATGCCCTTTTTGGAATCGATACTGAGATCCAGAACATAATCGATTCAATGGAAATGGATGTGACCGTTGCTCAAAATGCCTTAACTGGAATGAGAAGTAATCTGGCGCAGCTCTCGGATGCTGAATTAACTGCATGGGTTACTAGTCTACTGAACCAATTAATAACAGCAGAAGTGATAAAATCAGCGTCAGAAGAAAAAATCCCCATCTGCATTTCTGTAAGTAATATACAGGGTGTTTCCAATCATCATCAATAATCTTCCTCCACTCATCTAGGACTAGTACCAGCTCTCTCAAGTTCCGAAGCTCTAAGGCAGAGATGTCTTTGAGGGCGTTGTCACTCCATCTTAATTTTGGCCTTCCTAAGCTCCTTCGCCCTATTGGCCTTGAGTTCAGCAGGGACTTTGGTGTTTGATGCTCGGACATTCTCTCCCAGCCATGACCCAGCCACCGAAGTCTTCCCAGTTTTATAAATGTTGTGACGTTTGGCTCCTTAAACAGAGTATAGAGCTCATTGTTGTAACGTCTGCGCCAAAGTCCATTTTCTAGAACCAGTCCGAAGATATGCCTCAAAACCTTCCTTTCAAAAACGTCCAGTGCCCGCTCATTTCTCTTAGTATCCACGTCTCAGCTACGTATGTGAGCACTGGCCTAATAAAGCGTTTTGTACACTAACATCTTGATGTTTCTGGACAGCAGTCTGGATTTTATCTGCTTTTGAAGGCGGAAAAAGCAGCGATTTGCGCTCACTACGCGCTTCTGGATCTCCTCTGTAGTGTTATTTTTACTTGTTATCAGGGATCCTAGATATGTAAATCTTGGTACCGTTTCAAAATTTTGACTTCCACACGAGAGAGAGTTGTGATTTGTTGGGTGCATCCCACGGCCATGTATTTGGTCTTCTGCTGGTTTACTATGAGACCCAAAAAATTTTCCCATATTTCGTTTTTCCCAGGTTTACTATGAGTTTCCAACCAAGTTCACGATATTTCTATGTTCTAACACTTTGTGAAAAATATAAACGAAAAATTTTATTCAAATTAAATAATATTATAAAATCTTTCAAAAAGCTTCTGGTTAAATTTTTTTTACTGTACTGCACGAGGCATTTATGACTTGGTTGCATTGGTGGCTATATGTGCGCGCTAGTGAAACAGACAGTTTTCTTATGTTGCATTCTGATCATGGAAGCGCGCCGGGTGCCTATATACTGAGACTCGCGCCTCTGGAATGTGTTGCTCGTATTAAGTTTAAACTCATTATTTGATTTAAAACTAGTCTTTATTGTTAACTTTTTTATTTTTTTAGCAATATCAAGCAGACTACACGGAGTTGGTATCATCTACAACAACGAAACTTTCCAACTGCCTAGGCCCAGCTAGGGAAAATTATACACAAGCTATTGAAATCATGACAAAGGAAGAATCGAAGTTAACAAACCTACTGAAAGTCGCCAAATTAACCTGTTTACTGGGAAGGGCCGGCGGCATCGCAGCGTGTCCCAATGCCATTTTAGATGTGCTTAGTGGAAGGTGGATCAATTTGCCTATAGACAGTCCATCTAATGTGAGTCAAATTAAATTTTCACTGACCCATAATTAGTCCTTAACTATCTACATAACAAATTTAAAAATGATATTTCTGCATATCACTATGACCATTTTTTTTTCTTTATTTTTATTTTAACAAAATAATCACAATTTGAGAATATAATATACTCCTGCAATTTAACGAAAAATATATGTGTATCACTTTTCTTTGTAAAACTATAATGGTAAGTCATACAAAGATGATATTTCGGTACGAAACGATAATATAAGATCATCATTCTACTGAACTTACTAATGCACATACACTTAGATCCATACACAGAAGACCTACACTATTTTATTGTAATAACTCTCTCCCTCTCTCTCTTCCACTCTCTCTATCTCTTTCCTTTAAAATAAAATAACAGTGGTGTATTCTTTCAGAAATCTGAAGCTGATCAGCTCGTTAGCAACGCACTTGCAATGACGAATATTTGCCAAAGTGATTCATTAAATGCATTGGTAGGACCAACCACTATAGGATTGATTATATTTTGTGCAGTGTCTTAATAGTTGACTATTTCTTTGTTCATCATTTTATTACATGCCTACTTTATGTAAATCTTGTACTTTTTGGCAAGAAATAAACATAATTAACCAATTACTTTTTTATTCCAACGACAACAAAACCTCCCTAAAATTACCCAAAAATCGATTTTATTTCAATGTTACTCATTCATTCAATGTTAATATAAAACTATTTTATTATTTATCACTGTGAATACGATAGCTCTCCACACGAAGTTTTACTCACGAAAAATATGAATAGGTAACAGAAAACCGTGGAGGAGGAAATAAACAACTCAATATGAAAACATGGAAAGAAAAAATTCCTATGCAAATAGTTTAACAAGGTAAAAAATGTATTTTTCAAAGAGGGAACATAATTAGAGCAAATGAAAGCATTGCAACAGTAGTCTGCAATAGAAATTTCAAATTAAAAACCATCAGTCAACTAGTAAAGAAAAATATTTTTTGCGTATAATTCTTCGGATTGGTCATTGAAAATGCTTTTATGTCTGGCGAAGATAATATAAAATCATCAGTAATAAAATATATCAAGCAGGCTTTATCTCGTCGGGATAAAACTTCTCGTACGTAGGTACTCAAGGGATTCTTGTTTTTGACCTGCAAAAGAGGGCGCGAGTTCTATGTCTCACTACATCTGCAGTTTACTAGTTTATTATAAATGCTAGTTGTGGGTATTTGACTTAGGAAATCACGATGAGGCCCAAAAAATAGGACACATATATGTTTGGGATCAAAGTATTGCATCTTCAAGAGGTCAAGAGGTTTCATCTCGACTTGTTAAACGTACGCCTAAAACATCAAACGTAGACCGAATTCTGAGATAAAAAATATTGCTACCGCCAATTTTGCCAATAATTAGTTTTATCTAGGAATTACTATCGACGATAAGCTCAAATCGGAAGCGCATATTGACACGCTAATTTGTAAATCTAGAAAACTCGTGTACTGCTTCTAGGCTCTGAGTGTGCTGAACTTAAAACAATTGCGTAACATTTACTTTGCTCTCTGTCAGAGAAAGGTGCAGTGGGCTGGGGTTGTGCAGCTATTGTCATAAATTTGACCCGCTGATTAAAGCACACTAGGCTAGAGTATGAATAACTTGCAAAAGGTTCACGAGAGAATATATTACGAACGATATTTGTATATCATTTCGAAAAAAAATGGCATTTTATCCTTTATGCATACCCTTTCGGTATATGGTGTGATATGTTTATTCGTTAGTCTTTAAATCAACATTAGTATCTTTATTAAAAATATATTACCAAAAAATCACCAGAAAATCATTTTCCGGAATTGTTGACAAACCCTCCCTCCCTATTCATTGACTTATAATAAAATCGTGCAGGTAAGTGAAGAAAGGGAGATGCTTTTATTTAAAATAAATCCTAATTTATTTATCATTATTACAAAGTGATTCAAAATTATACGCGCGCGACATTTTCCAAGAATATTTTTCAGACTTAGGTGGTAAATATCGAAATTTAACCATTTGGATGCGATTGAATGCACTTTCATTTTTCCACACGATTTTTTTTATTTCTATCAATGAGGATGAATTTATAAAATGCTGTGTATGTTACTTTAATGATTGTCCAATCTTTTACAGAATATGGGATAGAAATTAAAAAAAAAATGCAAACTTTGAAGTCATATAACTCCATAACCACTGACGTAAGGACATTGTTGCTTGAACATTTTCGACTCATAATTTAGGCAATAATCTACTTGTAAAGTATTGTGGACTAGTTCCTGTATATCAAAAGAATAACATTTTTTTACGGCAGCTATGTGAGGAATTGTGTATGCAAGTGAATGAAGAACGCTCGAACGAAAGATCAAAGAATGAAGAAGAAAAATCAAGAAACTCGATACTATGCAAAACAATTTGCAATCGAAAGCGAAACGGTTAAGCCTATTGCAAATAGCCGAAGGTTTCACTGAACGAAAAACGATTATAGGCTCGTCTAATGTTTGTTATAAAGGATTACTATGAGTAAAACGTTATAAGCCGATATGCGATGAGCATTAAACAATAATTACTCTAAGTGTCGAATTATAATAAATTATAATAAATAAATAATTATTCTTGAACAAATTATTCAATATTCTTTTATAAAACAACCACTGTTAAATTTGGTTATAAATTTTAATATATTAACATGCGTGGTGGTACCGGAAAATACCCAAAGATACTATAAAGAATTAATTAATTCATTGCAAACTTTTACATGAAAAATATAAATATACAATAAATATAGAATAATAGAGCAATATATTGTAATTTTAATATGTTTTAATTAAAATCCATTTAAAAATTAGAAATAATTATAGCAAAAGAGAAGTCACGTAAGATAAATAATACAAAACACGAGTAAATATTTAAAATAAAATAAAAACAGTCAACAAATTGTTATTAAAAAATTTGATAAATAATTAATTTAATGCAAGTTAAATAAAATACATGGTTACATATACATATACAAAATACAATACATGTACATATACATGAGTACATACATACAAACACATGATTAAGTTTAATATCTGTGATAGGTGGATAAAATTGAGAATATTTTGACTATGTCCAAATTTTTCAGGGACATCAATAATCAATAAATGTACATTATAGATGTCTCACAGAGACAAAACTGTATTTTTTCAAGGGAGAGTAGATATAGAAGTCTTTTTTTTAGTGGCCATAGGACTTACGACCTATCGTACGGTTGGCTTAGGTGATCACTTTACACATATGTAACCTTCGCCATTTCCACCCCTGATAGAAATGGCGAATGTTACATATGTGTAAAGTGATCACCTAAGCCAACCGTACGATAGGTCGTAAGTCCTATGGCCACCCAAAAAAAGACTTTTTTACCTACTCTCCTATCTATAATATACATTTAGGAATAAAATTGCATTAAAATTGTAGTAAGGATTGTCTAATGGAATATGTGACTTGTAATGTAGGAATCTAAGAAATAATTTGTTTGTGATTGCATTATGAATTCAGGATGGCAGGGTGTAGAGCTTTTATTAGGGAATCTTTATATTGCAAGGAAATATAGGGAATGCTTTATAGGGAATCATACAATTTTATAACAATATTGCAAGACAAATATTTTCTGATAAACATTTTTGAATGCTTATGAATCTTGAAAACATGTACATTGGGGCATACATTATGACAATGAGCTCTATACTTTATTTTAGGAGCTAAGCGTCACAAAATTTATGAAAATGGGAATACTTTGGTGGCTGGGTCACGTGGAGAAAATGACTGAACAACGAGTACCGAATTTCCCGCTGAATTCAAGGGCGAAGGAGCTTAGGAAGACCAAAATTAAAATAGAGTAACAACGTCCTCAAAGACTTTGACTATGATTTGAGTTTTGTACTGGAGAGAGATGGCACAAGACCGAAATGAATAGATGAAGACTCTTAAGGATGCCAAGATCCATCAGGGGTTGTAGAACCAAAAGTAATGATGATGAGTGATATGAACCTTGGAAAATGTTTAAAAAACTTGCTTATTTTATTTTGAAAACCTAGCTTTTGGCAAACATATTTTTGATCACCTCACTATAATCCTACAGGGTATAAGATTTAAGTTAGTTAAATGAAATAATTTTATAAACAAATTTTATTTTACTCGCAGGTACGAGAAACGCAGTCACACGTTCGAATGAAATGTGTCAAGTGAACAAATTACTGGCACAACAGCCTGTCACCAAAACAAACAAACCACACTCAACGTGACAAAGCCGACGGTTAATTACAAACTCTGAAATTATGTAGATGTAATTGGCTGTAAGTACGCCGCGGCACTATTTCAAGCACACAATGAAATATATATATAAATATAAACATCCTTATTCATAACTTATTTATTAATACATGTAAAGCGTAAATACCTTTGAGATATAAATCATCACAAAATAAATTTAAAAAAACACAAATGGAGTGCACGTTTGGTTATGATTTATGTAAGAATGTTCTTAGGTTTTCACGGCCACTCAGAATCTTCAAGTTTGTGTTTACTGGGGTATTATGGCGTGTTGTTACGACCTTTCGGGCCGACGTTTCGGATCCCATTGCAGGGTCCATCATCAGGGCTGATGTGTTGTCTTGAATGTTGGTGTTGTGGTTAAGTATCGGCTTGCAATACCGTGCCGAAGTCATGATGTGTTGTATTGTGTTGTATGTATGATTCATCTGTTGTCTGATCACTATCTCTGCGGAGTCTGCGACGAGAATGACTTTGAAGCGCCGGATACCACGATGTTTTTAATTTGAGACCATCATCTCTATTAATGTTTATCGGATGCTTGTAGATTTCTAGTGCTTCCTTGATAAGACGCGCATGGTGACTCTTAGGCTTTCCAAGGATTTTCGGTTCGAATGCAAAATGATGGCCGGTATCCAGAATATGCTC
>JADDOH010014922.1:0-18139 GCA_016648135.1 Agrypnia vestita | reverse complement strand
GGTCGGGTGGTCGGCTTCTGCTATCTCAGGTAGATTGACGAATTTAAATATAAATTCGTCCGATGCCGGTTCCCACATAATCCCGAGCACTCTCTCCGTCGTCGTTTCTTCGCCGATGATCCGTGTCGGTTCCACTGCTCGCAGAGCGGGCTCAATGCGGCTTAGAACCTCTGGACTGTTCGATGCCCAATTGGTAAGTGTCATGCTGCCTCGTTGCAGTATCTGCGACACCTGTCGCATCATTGTGACCGCCTCTTGGACGGTGTCTACCGCATCTAGGTAGTCATCCATGTAGAAGGTGTCCCGTACCGCCTGGGCCGCGGCCGGAAACTCCTTGGCGCTGGCGTCCGCTATGCGGTTCCTTACGTACTGGGCGCTGCTTGGCGAGCATGTCGCCCCGAAGACCATTGACGACATCTGGTAGGTCCTCGGGCTTGGCTCGCCTGGTGATCTCCACAGATATAGCTGCGCCGCTTGATCTTCCTTCTTGATTTTAATCCGAAGGAACATCTCTTTTACGTCCGCCGCCAGCGCCACCCTTCCTTCCCTGAACCGAAACACACTGCCCACCAGAGAGCTGAGCAGGTCCGGTCCAGTCAGCAACACATCATTTAGGCAGACACCTCGGCATTTGCTCGCCGCATCGAACACTATCCGGATCTTTCCTGGCTGGTTAGGATTGAAGACGGCGAAGTGTGGCAGGTAGAATTTGCCCGATAACTGGGCCTCCATGGCCGGCGTCAAGGCGTGCGCGTACCCCTTCTCGGTGTATTCGGCCATCTTGGCTGAATATGCTGCTGCATATGCGGGGTCCTTCTGCATTTTCCTCTCAATGCCATTCAGGCGGTTGACAGCGCACTGACGGTTATCGGGCAGTTGGTGGTTATCTTCCTTCCACAACAGTCCAGTCTCCCAGTGGCCGGTGGGCAGCTGGCGTGTGGTTGCCTCCATGATGGCCTTGGCTCGCGCATCCCCTTTGCTGACCCGCGCTGCGGCGGTGATCCCCAGTGAGTCAGCTGCGAAGTGGTCCCGTATAAGTGCTTCCAGGTGGTCTTCGGTGGAGTGGCTTTTCGAAGCGATGATCGTCAATACGATCGCCGTGCCCGTGCCGGGCTGGGTCCCGAGCACTCCATGGGCGGCCCATCCTAGTTTAGTCCGGGAGCGTATTCCATCTCGTTGTATCTCGCTCGCCTCGCGTGACACAATCAGGTGTGCGTGGTCCTGGCCAATCAGTAGTTGGGGCACCACTTCATCTGTCATCACCTGGTCCATTATGGACAGTGAGCGCGGGTCACTCACGACCAGTTGAGGTGGCAGGGCTAGCTGCCGCACCGTACTCGCTCTCACCGGATATTCGGGGCCATCTCCACGCACTGTGACGCACACCACACGGGATCGGTCGTCCGATGAGCACATGCCGCCCGCACCATGAATGCGCAGGGCGCGCACTGGTCCTCGGGCTCCGACGGCACTCGCCACTTCTTCCTCGATGAGAGTGACTGATGATCCCTCGTCGAGGAGCGCGTGCGCGTTTACTTGGCCGCGTGGTCCACTGATGGTTACCGGTATTACTTTCAAGTAAACCGCGCGTTCTTGTCCCTGCGACTGTCCTCCGGTGTTGGTAACCGTCTCCTCCTTGGTCACCTTGGAAGCGCCACCCGCTGCTGTGCCCTTTCCTCCGTTCCTTGGCCCGCGCTTTGAGCCCGATCCTTTGGAGCGCGGTTCTCTTCGTTTGTCGCTCTTCCTCTTTCGGTCTCTGTCAGTGTTCGGGTCGTGCAGCGTCCTGTGATGCTGCGATTTACAGCCATTGACACCGCAAGGCTTGGCGCGGCAATCCTTCCATCTATGGCCGCTCTTGAGGCATTTGGTGCAGAGATAAAACTGCCTAACCGCGCTCCAGCTCCGGCAATGTCTTGGCCAGGTAAGTATTGCATTGGGGTAGCGCGTGCGTGTTGCTATTGCACATCTGACAGGGGGTGGTGTTCCTTGCTGGTGGTGGGGGCCTGGGTGCTTGGCTTGGTCCCGGTCGGCTCTCCGGAGCCCCGTTGCCGCCAGTGGTATGGTGCACATGTCCACTCCGCTGCGGGAGAGTGGCCATGGTCCTCAGTCCTGATGTATCCACTGGCCCTAGTACGACGGTCAGCCAGTCCGAAAACGACTGGCATGTTGGAGGTCCCGGCTTCCCCACCAGCGAGTGTAGCCACAGCATGCGGGTTGCGCTCGGCAACTTTCCCACCATATCGGTGAGGATTGGCAGAGACGTCAAATGCGACGGGTCGATCGCTCTGATGGTGGACACCGCGTTCCTTATAATGAGGGCGTAGTCCAGCACCGCGTCCACTGGCGCGCTTTCGGCGATCACTGGGTAGCGGCGCACCTTCCCCAGCATGTTGTCAATGATGGCTCTCGGGTTCCCGAAGCGATCCTGGAGCGTCCGCATGATCTCAGCAACGCTGCTCGGATCGATGAGCATTGCTGACACGGCTTCTCGCGCTTTTCCCTTGAGCGCGGTCTGAAGACGGATGAGGTTCTCGTGATCAGAGAACCCACACAGCGCCGTGGATTGGTGGAATTGGGCGAAGAACGTCGGCCACTCGAACGCTTCTCCGCCGAATGGGGGTAGCTCCTTCACCCCACATTGACGCGCCATGATCATTGAAGCAGGGGGCTGGCTTTGATCCATGCCAGGTGCTCCTTGGTTCTGCCGCAGCACCCATTCCCTAGTGAAGGCGTTGGTGGTGATATTATTCCATGGGCCTCCTTGCCCTCCCATCTGTGCAGCTGGATTGGTGGTTGGAAACGTGCTTCCGACGATGCCTTCCACGCCTTGGCTGGTGATGGCTGCTGCGCTTTGGCCTGCATTGGCCCAGGTTGGTCCGGTAGCAGCAGCAGGTTGGCTACCATTGGACCATGCTGATCCAGCAACAGCAGCATGTTGGCCTCCATTGGCCCACGATGGTCCAGCTACAGCAGCAGGTTGGCCTCCATTAGCCCACGATGGTCCTGCTACAGCAGCAGGTTGGCCTCCATTGGCCCACGATGGTCCTGCTACAGCAGCAGGTTGGCCTCCATTGGCCCACGATGGTCCTGCTACAGCGGCGGCAGGTTGGCCTCCATTGGCCGTGGAGGGTTGGCCTGCGTTGGCCCACGATGAAGCAGCATGCTAGCTCCCATTGGCTGCAGTAGGTTGGCTGGCGTTGGTGTTGATGGGCTGGCCGGCATTGGGCCAAGCTGCGCCAGCATTGGCCGCTCCAGGTTGGCCGACGTTGGGCCAAGCTACGCCAGCATTGGCCACTCCAAGCTGGCCGGTGGGTGGCCCACCCGGTGGGTGGGTGGGCGCCTCCCCCTGTGGGTGGGTGGGCGCCACCCACTGTGGGTGGGTGGGTGCCCCACCCTGTGGGTGGGTGGGCGCCCCCCCCTGTGGGTGGGTGGGCGCCCTTCGGGATGTCTCACACAGCACGGGCGCACCGTGTGAGCAGCTGGAAAAAGAGCGATATTAGTACACGGAAATGTGCACCAGAGGCGACAGCAAAAGAATTTGCTTCGAGCAAAATGTCTAAACTCGACGAGGTCGTCAAGAATAATCGTCTTAAAAAAGACGGTTGTACTGCGAAGAAATACTTAGCTTGGCAAAATCCGCGCCAGCAATCAGCAATCAGCAGTCCGCAGAAGCGGTAGGTACCGAGCGTGAACGTCCGCTCAGAGTCAGCACACCGCAGAAGCAGTAGGTACCGAGCGTGAATGTCCGCTCCGTCAGCACACCGCAAGGCGATCGCCGCCGATAGCAAGTACCGGGCGTGAAGCGAGAGCGCTCGGCGTTAGCAGGCAGCAACAGCAGATCTTGATGACGTAGTTCGGCTCGAGCTTGAGAGCGAGCGAAGTCAGCAGGCAGCAAAATCGTAGGAGGTAGTCGGGTAGGTAAATGAAACACACGTGAAGGGTCTGCCACGGCGTTTTAAACCAGACTGAGGGTCGGTCCGCCTTGAATGCGATATTTATACCCTCGGCCGGGACCAGGTGGCCCCGGCCTCGAAGCCAATTAAAACAAGTTACAGTTTGCATACAAATGGCGCGTTTCGGGCGCTTATTTCTACTACATATATTACAGTTTTTTAATTATTAAATTAAACGCACCTCCCCCGGAGGATTTACATATATGTCATTACATTGACTGCGTCTCAATAAACAGTCTGACATATTGCGTGGCAACCTTGAGACATTATTATTAAAGCAACAGTTAAAATATATCTCATTTTCTGGCCCGGCGGGCTATAAAATTTCAACAATTAAATCTCTTAAAAATCCAAATTAACTTTTAGGTTTAGTTTTTTGTGTCTATTATATAGAGTGCGTCGCAGCGCATCTGTTGATATATCACACTTCATTGTAAGTCGCAGCTTACTATAGTTATGAATTTTTAAACTTTTCAACAAAAAACTAATTTTGTAATTTATTCAAAATTATTTCCACATATGAGTGTGTATATTCTCTAGATAGGTCTTGATCCGCTGATCATTATACAAAAGGAATTATCAAAATCGGACACCTCTGACGGAAGTTATTCCGGTTTGTGTGTTTATATGAAAATTTGTATGGAAAAAACCCAGCCCAGTATGTCGCTCATAAGCGGCGGCTGGTTTTGTGTTGGTGGTGTCAGACTTATGTTTCCATATTAATGTGATTGTGATTCACTCATTAATAATGTATTTAAAAAGGTATTTAGATTTTTCCTTGCCATAAAAAATGTATGTTTTTTACCAATGATCTGTTGGCAATCTGTTATGCCATACAGTCAATCATTTATTGTGTCATCTGTAGACAACTTTTTATGTCTTACAGAGTGTGTGCATGTGTGTGACTCTACTACTTATCTTTTATAAGTGTTGAGACAACTTTAATGTTGCTTATCAGGCAAATATGATGAGAATAAGGTACAAAATGCGCCTTGTGCGCAAATAAAAACATCTCCCGCCCGCTCTTTTTATTAAAACAATGAAAATGCGGTATTTTATTACATAGAATTATGATTCAGGTCCATCTGAAATCAAAAAACCATTAATTTCCATCATATTAGAGAGCTCTGAAATGTTAAAAAATCTGAACATTAATATTTTCATATAATATTTTCAGCAAAAACATACACATTTCAGATCATGCACTCTAACGCATTTCCATTGTCATCAGCGGGATGCGTTCTCATGGAGCTGAGGCTCCGCATTCGCTCATCCCCTCTCCCGGGTGCCGCCGCCTGACGCCGAGACACGTATAAGGACAACCACCGCGGCCGAGAACTCGCGCGCTGTCCTCGGCACGGTACCCATCCTCAACCGGGGCACGGCGATCGGCGGTGGCCCTGAAAGGGGCCTTTGCTCTGCTTCATTCACATCAGAAATTTCTATCATTTATATGACGCGATTACGTCAACCACAGAGCTTGAAATTTCGGTTGCCTGACGGTAGGCGCAGGCAATGTCCTGTCCGTAACAACTGCTATGCAACACTATTACACATACGAATTAGATATTTCAATGTTTGCCATTAAATAGAAATAGCAAGCACAAAAATATTATATTAAGTAAGCGCTATGAACATCCAAAAAGACTTCCGTGTCTATTTTCAAATATAAAAAAAAAATAGCTTCGTTTCTGTGAGACATCTATAATATAGAGGGTTAATTGGAAAACATTAATAACCTCGCAAGACTATATTCTTGCCTTATTGTTCGAATGTTCGAATATGGTCGAAAATGTTCAGGCAACCATGACTTAATATCAATAGTTATAAAGATTTCTATTTTTTTTTTTTTTTTAATATTTCTGACTTAGTTTTTGTAAAACATTGGACTACCATTACAGTAACTTATATCGAATATAAAAAATTCATTTGTTTTAATACAAGTCAATTAAAATAATGAAAACCTTCGAATTCTAATTGGAAAACAATCCAGTTGGAATGTCTACAGGGTTTTCATCATCTAATTTAATTTAATTAAAACGGATAAATTTTTCGTAATCGATATAAGTTACTGTAATGACAGTTCAACGTTTTGTAAAAAGAAGTCAGATATACTGAAAAAAATGCAAACTTTGATATTGCGTAATTCCATATTAATTAGGTCATGGCTGCTTGAACATTTTTGAGGCATAATCACGGCAGGAATATAGTCCTGCGAGATTATTAACCTTTTCCAAAAAACCCTGCACACAATCAAATTTTTTGCGTAAAACAGCGCACCCGCTCAAAGGTTAAATACTTTTATAAATAAATCTTTATTCATGCATAGATCCGCATCTCAAATGCTTCAACTGACCTCATCATTTCTTCGATAAGTATCCACACTATCATCCCATAAAATAATAGCCAAAACATATAGCGCCTACTATATGTTTTGGCTATATTGCTATATCTGCTAGTGCAGTATTCCTTGCGTATGTTAATTTATATAATAAATTATAAACTTCAAGACTTTACTCCATTCACATCCAGCAGTCTAGAACTTCAACTAGAATAATTTCTACCATGCATACATAAGCAATATATGAACAACCATATACAGAGTTGGCCAAAAAATTAAACACATTTCAACAAAATAAAATATTGTATTAATGTTATGATATTAAATTCATACAGAAAAAAATGTGTATATAACTAACTAACTAACTTACCGTCACGCTCTTTCCCCGTGGGGGTGGGCAGAGAGGATAGAGCGCCGTACTCTTCTGTCCTGACAGATAACTCATCCGCATTCATACATCTTCGCATGTAAGCTCGACGGTTTTTGTGGCTTTGTGGAGATGGATGAGCCCTCCGGTTTAGGATGAGTTGATGCGGTGTTGATGATGTAAAGTCACGATGGTTTTACAGAATTTATTGAATGGCAAAAGTAAAAGTTATAAAGAATACAGCAGGTACAAAGGTTACAGGTGAAAGCGTGACGTTCGAAGGTATGACGGCAAGGGCTTCCGCTATACGAGCCGTTCACTAAGGAAGTGAGATGGTGTGTTCTGCGGGCGTGTGCTTATATAGTCATTCAGAACAAAGGAATCGGGGGTGTTATGATTTCCTCTTTACTCGGCCGCGCGTGTGGGTATTTAGCTTAGATCAGCGAGGTGCGTTTCGTCACTCCGATAGTCCATTCCCTCTGCTACACCTCGCCTTTGTACTCGGTCATTGGTCCGGCTTACACTTGCCTTGCTCAGCAATCTTGTCTCAACCTCTGTACCGAGGGCGACGGCCTGCCGTACTCGACGTCAGCATCTGTGGTAACCCATTACACGGGTGTCTGTGTGTATGTGTCTCGGGCCACCACAGCTTCTAACGGGATCATCTTCCTGGCGCCGTCAATACATATATCGCCGTCAAACAATAAATATACCAAAACAAAGTATATAAATAAATTTTCCCCGTTAGTTTTGTCTAAAAGTCCAAATTTCACGTTAAGTTTTTGACGGAATATTATATATAGGTAATTGGGAAAGATTTCCAGAGGTATCTACTTTTCTCTTCTTCTTTTACGGCTCTGCAGTCTGTCATTCAATTCAAACTACAATTTGAAAATGGTCTTGCACTCCTCGAACAATAACGATAACTCCGCCATTTTGTTTGAGGGTTCTGCCGACAACTCCTGAAAAATCCAGAGATTTTAGTGTGTATACATTTTTTGGTACCCTCTGTATATTCACATATACTGGTTAGTTGAAGCATATTATAAGAGAAAACATTGTTTCACTCCTTGATTTAAATTGAAATTCTCAACTGCCTTGTAATTATGCAGTTGCAAAGATTTTATTCAGGTACCTACGTTACAAAATTCCATCTGTTAGTGCATTTTAAAATCGAATTAATTCTAAGTCAAACATTTTTTTACCACGCTTGTATTAGCTTCACTTGTCTATCTAAACGGAATTTTGTAATTGATTTTTCACTAGCTCTCAATGTCCAATCGAGCTGAAAATTTGCACATATTATCGACGACATTAAATGAATCAATTATCAGAATCACCAGTTAATCAATATATCCATCATACTTAATTATTCAAGTTTTTAATATGGAAATTAGTTGATGAGCTCACCAAAAATGGCGCTAGTTTCCTAACGAAGTGATTTTGTACAATGGGTAATATTAAGAAAAGTAAAAAATTATATTACTACGATACTTATATATAAAATTATATTAGAAAATTATACTACAAAAAAAAATTTTTGAGAACCTCACTTATTTATATTTAAATGTGCTAAAATGTAAAAAATAAATTCTCGAAAAAAAATGTTTGCCTCACTCTCCAAAAAAATCGTGAGCGATTTCCCGCCGTAAGCAACCCTTTGTTCAGATTTCTGTTATCTATGTCAATATCGTAAACGTCCATCTTCAATTTGTAGAGTGAGACAAAAAATTTTTAGCCGAAAATGTATTTTTTACTTTTTAGTAGGTAGGTACATTTGAATAAAAGCATGTTTTTATTTAACATCTATTTTTTCCGTGTAATATATTTTAATAAAGTATTTATTGCATATCTGCGAACTGCATATATATTTATACTTTCCGTTCTATCACCTAAACCTAAGCACAAAGAAGAAATACATCCCTGTCACATAGAGTGCTCTATTTTCCTACTAAAAATCTGACTTCGCAAGCTGGAGAATAATTATTTTACGGTGATTTAATATTTTGAAGTCCTTATTTATAAATACTTTTTTTCAAACACTTGTGCAATCAAAAGAAAACATTCCGCGCGCTCGTAAGTGTGACGATGAGAAGATGTCAACGGGGCAGTGACAATAACCGTTTTAGCATTAAAATAATGCTTAACTGGGTGCAGTGCCTGTATAGAAACTATTGTTCATTAAAGAGCCCTGGTATGCGGTAGGTCCTCTTCACTTTGGCGGTTAAGAGGAATTCTGAAAGAAAGTGCGTTTGTCTTTTCTCTCCGGTAGGATATATTAAATATAGTTAGTGCTGGGAATTATAATTCCTACTGCTGTATTTAAATATTGGAGTTCGAGGAATGCTACTGTTGACAAGATCAGGGATTTCTTATCCCAAGAATAAAGAAGGGCTCCGCGTGGAGCTGCGAGCATTCCGTGTCTGATGGACGCGTTCAGATTTTTCGAGGTAAAAGAAAAAAGCATTCTACGATAAACGATAATTTAAAACTTTTGGTGATGATTTCTACAATAAAGTTAGGGGAAAAACCAATAAAGCAGCAGCGATATCTACTTAAGGCTGCCTAAAGGAGATAAAATAGAGGAATAAGCACTTTCTCACAGATCTTCCCTTCTTCTTGGGTTTCAATCTGTGGAATAGGTTTGCAGCAAAGCACATCTCCTTCTCCATTCTGCTCGGTCTCCGGCGATCCTCTTCAGCTCTGTGTAGGAGGCACAATTCATATCTTGGCACACTTTCTCAAGATATTCACGGCGAGGGCGCCCTCTACCATTTCCTCACAGATAGCAATGCCTGAATCTACTAAACCTGTGTCAGGACCATTATGACGTATGGTATATAAACTAGGGCCGACACAGTAAGGTCTAAAAGCCTTCTTCGGACGTCTGAGATGAGAGTACTGCGCAGAGTATAGCGGGGAGGACAGAAGCTCTGAAATAAGAGAGACTTGTCAAACGGAAGACATTGTAAGATGGGGCAGGATGAGACAGAGGTACTGGAAAGACCACGTGGACAGGGAGGATAATACCATAATTCCCCATGTGGTCGCCCACAGTATACCCATGGGACATTGCATACCAGTAAGATCGTCTAAAAGGTGGTAAGATAGTTGGTGTTTCACTTTCCAAGACAACGGCTCAATAAAATATTTATAATCCAGAACAGTGTTTCCCAAACTATGGGTCGCGAGCGGATATTAGGTGGGTCGCAGTCACAACATCGCGCAACACGTCTCGTCCGGGTCGTGTCGTGTTTATTATAGATAACGAAGTGCATCCAGGTATCAATGTAGTGTCTGCAGTTTTCACTCATTTGACAGGTTGAAAAATAACTTTAACGCCAACTTCGAAGAAGAGATGAAAAAGTTCAACCGGATAAACTGGATTTAAAATCCATTTCAAGACAACATACCGACTGAAATGTCAACAAAAGCAAGTGAAGAGCTTATTGATTTATCAGAAGATACATCTCTGAAAAATACTTCTAATCGCAAGCAACTAGTAAAATTCTAGTTTTCAGTTGCTGACACTTATCCTAGCTTGTTTGCCGCTACGATAAAAGTCCTTCTCCCCTTCACTACCTCATGTGGAGTGGAATTTTCTGCCATGGTTTCTATTAAGACTAAATACAAAAAAAAATTGGGCGTATCGAATTCACTGCGATTAAAAGTAACTAAAATTGAAGTCAACGCTAATGCTGTTATGACAAAAAAGGCAACAAATTCATCCTTCCCATTAAAATATCACATATGTATTAACATTTTTCGTAATTAAAAATGTTGATTATATTTGGAGGTGTTTCTTTTTTTTCTTCAGAATATTTTGAGTTTGTTCAAATCTTTCAGAACAGTGCTGGATTATTTCCTATAATATATTTCCTGGAATATTTCCTGGCGTATCCTAGTGTAATGCAAGTATTCGGATGAATTTCATTACACACAATAAAGTATATTGCTCCCAAAAATTCCGTAAATCAAATGTAGATTTTCTCATTAGCGACATCTGTGGGGATTTAGGGGAATGAAAATGGCTTTGTACAGGCCGCATGGAAAAGGCGCTTACAACTCATATATGAAAGCTTCACGCAATTTGAACATATATACAACTTCCAAAAATGAATAAGCATGGTATATTCTATCATGGGTGGAAATGGCGAATGTTACAATTGTGTAAAGTGATCACTTAAGCCAACCATAAAAAGACAGGTCATAAGTCCTGTTACACCCAAATGACTTCTATACCTACTTTCCCATAATTAATACAGTTTCGTCTCTGTGAGATATCTATAATATACACTTTTTTTTCTTAATTGAACAGTCTTTCTTATGGTTACAATATGAATTGGGAAAATGTGAGGCAGGAGTTGGGTCTCGAATTTTTTTTTGGTGGGTCCCGGTCCTGTCAACTTTGGGAACCACTGATCTAGAACAAGAAGAAGATGGAGGTTGATAGGCAACTTTTATCGAACTAAAGTTAATCTCATTGAAAGATTGATCGCCTCACCGAATTTCAATAATATGAAATATTACGAAATGTATATTGGCAGATATCAATTTGGAATTTCTGTAGGCAGTTTAATATATATTGAGTAGCTGGATTTTTATCCAATTTTCTTTTTACGAATTTTCTCCTAGAGTTCAAGAATTCTCCAAATGGTAGGTTTTCAATAACGATAAATTGAAAATACGTTGTTTTTCTTCAAAAAAGTACATGACGTCATGTGCCATAACCAGAAACAAATAAATCTTGTCGTAGTTTACAAACGCGCCGCAAAAATGTGTTATTAGGTACCGTGAACATGTTCAGAATAATATGAGTTCAATTTCTTGCAGTTTAGAATAACATATTCAATATTTCAAGATTACCCCACCCCCCTTATTCTCGGCAAAACAATAACGTTATAATATCCAAAGACAAAATAGACGGACGTACTTCTTAACGTCAAATGTCAATATTTCTATAATTATAGCGGAAATATTAGTTTTAATTTACTAGTGAAGCAAACTGACTTCTACTTTACGTTTTACATATTAATTTTTTGGTACCCGTATTACCTGTTACCTGACAAAATCCCCCGAATTCAAATGTCATAATATCCGAACCTGCTATAGTGTACATCTACAGAAAATATTTAAGGTTTGATACTAAAAGGTAAGTCTGTCAATCGCTGGCTCTTAATATGTTAATATTGCATGCCGCGGAGTATAATAAAAACCAATTTTTTATTATACTCCCTTTCTCATTTGTATTGTTTCCAATCTGATATTCTATCAACATATTCCTCTTGCTTTAAGTTCTTGTGGAAAATCTATTCCATGTATATGATTATCCTTAAAACTTGTAGAATATCGAAAACGTAATAATTTGTATAGGGAGGCACGGCGTCGGCGAAACCGTCTGATCGGACCCATGGCTCGAGTCAGGCTAGCTGAAACAGGTTTCGCTTCTTCTCCACGTGTCGGGCTCCTTTCTCATTTGTATGGTTTCCAATTTGAGAAAACCGTTAAAATTTCGAAAAATCCAAAATTATACTATAATTATTTTTTTTAAACGAAATTTTTTATTGTCGCTACGAGTCTGCCTGCAAAGTTTCAGCTCGATTGGATCACGGCAAAAGGGTTAAAAATCGATCCAAAGTTTTTTCGGCAGACGACAGACAAGCAGACGCTACGAGTTAAAAGAAAGGGAGTAATAACGCGAAATTTCATTTTCTCCATGGTCGCAGATAATTTGACTTTGAATTTCTGGTCAAATTTCAAACTTACCAGGATTAGAAAACAGAAATTTTGTAGATAAAGACATTAAAAACGATTTTTTGGCCGCGGCCTGTCGATGAATGCTTATATTTGATTAATTATTACAAATAACGTCCAGTTTATTACTTTTATATAACAACAAAGGTTCTATCTAAGCTATTGCCCTAAAAAAAATGCAGCGTACAGTATACATTCTGATACACATGAATAATAAAAACCCACATCTTCGTAAAAAAAAAACGTCGAAATACGCATTTGCAGTGAATTTGCCGCCTTAAGAGCTTATCAGTTGTACTATGAAGTCTTAGTCGTGTTAGATCGATCGTCCTGACCACAGACAACTGAAATAAAGGGATGGTCGTTCGGCCCTCGTTCCCGCCTAGTGTGATGTCTGGCGGGCAGGGTGGCTACCCACCGCTGTTATTATACTGCACTGCGACAGCGATACCGGAAGTACCGGATACACCGGAAGCCCGCTCCTCCGATTCCCTCCCGCTCCAGCCTCTGGGCTAATTCGGGAGAGCCGCGTGAAAAATGTACACCGGGAGAAACGAAAATTGAAATCGCGCAATCTTGCAGGAACCGCTCCTCCAAGGAAAACCAAATTTTATTCGGCAAATGAAATCCTGCGAGCGATCCTACGATACGCTCATTCGGAAAATGTTTTTCGTGAATTTCATTTCGTGCGAAAATATTTTTTCTCGATCTCCGCTCCCACCGCGCAATTTAAATCGGTAGGTATATTTTTAATCAACCCTTCATAATTTATCTATGAACGTGTGACTAAGCACTGCTGTCCTTTCATCTGATTCAAAAATATTACATATTTAGCGGATGAGTGTGTGTAGGTATTTTGGGAGAAAATGCCCACCCGTCTAAAGGCATTTTCTTGTGTCGGCATGTGATACGTATTGTGTGAATGTGGAATGGTACATGTGAGATGATTTAGCAGAGGCAGCAACAATATACAAATATGGCGTTGAGTATAGAAATATTACTTGCGAGTGCTTCGGCGGTTGGCGACAGAGTGATTGTAACTACAGATGGCCGGGACCGGGCTAGCTATCCCTAGCCCTGATTGGTGGATGCCGGTTCGGTAGGTGCGGCTAGAGGTGCGACGGCTCTGGACCATCACACATTCATTCTTGAACTAAAACATATATATTTTTTATAGAGATGCGTAGTCACATCAATATTTTACTATTTTCAAACTGAATTCAACGCCTGCGCTTTAAAAAATAATACTAACTCGCTAACTGAAGTGAGGTTCGAATCCGCAACCACTGAATCAGCAGAGAAGCGTCTTAACCACTAGATAAACAAGATCAAAAGTATCTTATTTTCGTATTCATAATTTTGCACGGCAGCTAACTAGATGTGTAGCTTAGTTGGTAAAGCTTTTGATTGGCATGTCCATCTATCAATACAAGAAAGCTCGAAATCTCTTATTTATTTTTCTAATTTATTTTTCGAGGACATTGATTTCATGTCCACAAAAACGAATGAAAATAAATAATTTTTAATTTATAGAATTAACAGAAAGTGTCTTATTAAAAATTCAAGTTCAGAAGCATTTTTGCTATGGATTCTGATTACTGCATTGAAATGCGAATTCGCTTATGTAAACAGTACTTTTCTATAAATTAGGTAGTGAAAATTTCTTTTGGAAAGCAATTATTTCAAAAATTAAAAAGTAACCCACAAAAACCAAGTTCTTATTATACTCCCTTTCTTTGTAAAATATAACAACAATTAAAGACGAATTAAAACATATAACATAACACTAAACTTACTGTAATTTAATATATTTCTAAAATGTCAGATGTTTTGAGCTTTGATAAGACACCTCATGCTTTGAAGATTAAATTCTAAAAACATTTGTCAGTCAATTTAGATTTTAGAAATTCGTAGTGAAGTACCTATTATGTATACCGACGGAGAAATTCAAATTTAGAAAATATTCCGCGACGTAATCAAACTTTTCTAATGATTCCAATTTGAAAAAACAATAAAATTATACTATAATTATTTTTTTTTAACGAAAATTTGATAGATCTTCTTGATCGTCGCCACGAGTCTACTTGCCAAGTTTCAACTCGATTGGATCACGGGAAAAGGGTTAAAAATTGATCCAAAGTTTTTTCATCCGGCAAGTCGGTAAGCAAGCAGACGCCATGAGTTAAAAGAAAGGAAGTAAAAATGTAAATAAATGGCCCAGGAAAGAAAATTATGGAGACGCACAACGAGCTATTTCTCGTTTGACTAAGGCAATTGAATTACAATACTGATCATCATAATCACGTTCAGTCTGTGTCTCTATTGTTGGATATAGGTCTCCTCCAAGGATCTCGGGTTCTTTCCGTCTGCAGTCCTTCTCATCCATCTGTTGCCCACCACTAATCTGATGTCGTTGCTCCATCGAGTCTGCTTGTGGTCAAAAAATCTTCAACTAGTGCGAAACTTTCGACTGCTCCAATGAGATGCCCCAGAACCTTCTAGAAGCTCCTGGATGCTTCTTTTTCTTCTCTTTTTTCGTAGCCATACTACGGTGTACGGGGGTGTCTTTGATGGAAATTTGTAGGGAAAATTCATGCCGGAACATTTTTCGCCCCCGGTCAGCCTCTGAGTGAATAAGTATTGCTAGCCTATCGGATTGTCAATTTTTAATGAAATAAGGCAATTGGCATTTGCCATTTGCAAGGCATTGTAAGGCCAAGGATTGTCAATTGTTGTTAAATACCTTTGGTAATGATATTGCGTTAAAGTTTTCCAAAAGCTTATGATACCCAACCACAGGCGTCCAAAGATGATACTCAGAGCATCTCACGGATAAAGTAATAGTACAACTACTTCAAATATGGCTGCATAATAGTGGACAGCGAACCACGTCCCTCTCAACAAGCCATTCATTTGATTCTTTGATTGATTCTTGAACAAGACAACAATAAGATTCATTTGGTTATGCAGGATCGTCGTACCACAGTTAAAGAACTTGCAAACAAGTTGTTGGTAAGCATTATATCGGTACATTTTATTTTGACCGAGAATTTTAGACTTGAAGAGAGTGTTCGCAAAATGTACCAAGGATGCTTCATGCAGTATAAGCGATATTATGCTTTTAATGCTGTCATTAAATACGTGAACAGTTCATTTAAAAGTTGCAGATTTAGGAGAGTATCGTAGGTCGTGGAGTGACAGGGTGCTTGGTTGTATCGTTGATGTTTATTTCTCCCCAGAGTAAAGCTCTGTGAGCCAGTGAAACTGTACAGGTAAGGAAAGAACTATAACAATGGAATGACTGGTCCCCGGCAACATAATGTAATCCCCGTACTAGTAGGACTGCTGACGCTATGCGGACATTACCTCCCCCCCACATATACTACGCGTTATGGTGTGCCTATTTATAATATCAGCATTTTGGGACATGTATTCGTAGAAAGAAAGATTATTGTGTTTATGGACGATAACAGAAGCATTTTTGGTCGATAAGATATGACGAACATTGCATTTGATGAATCGTTTACGAAATTCATTGTTTTTTCGATATGCATGAAACCTACGAAGACAAGCAGTAAATCAATAATATAGGCCTACGCTGGAATTACAAAGTTTCATCCCGTTATTTAAGACAGTTTCAACAGAGATTTTCTAACCCTGGAATAAAAACGAAGATGCTTTCAGATTTAGAATTCTGTAAGGATTTGTCTGAACCTTCTTTTTCAGGAGTTCACACGTGCGGGCGTGGGAAGGCTCTAAATCAGTGACCATTAGGGGCCAAGCTTTGCCGTTTTTTTGTTTTTATTATTCCCCATTATTCCCGCATGGGGATTCATATTTCACGTGTTTAGATGTTTATGGGGATGAAGACTGAGAAGATTGTAAAAATGATTAAAATGGTTTTAAAACCTACATTTTTTTTAAGGAAGAGTGCATAAAAAAGCTATACGTAATAATGAAATTTTAGATTTATATTTTATGTAAGTTTTGGATTTATGAAGTAATGCTTCTTTAGGCGCGTTAAGAGTGAAATTTTAGGGTACAAGAAAATGCACGGCATTATACAACGGAATATTTTCACTCCGTGAAGTCACTATGTGTGATGATATCAAGTTGTTGAAAATAGTGTTGTGAAAATGGAATATGCTCCGGGCGACGTTATAAACAAAATGATTTTATAAAAAATGCATATGCACTAAGCCCGTTATTGTTATTTATTTTCTATTTGCTGGTGCATTTTTCATAACATTATTGTGATCAAATACATAACGTGTTATTATGGTGATTAAATTAAGGACCGTTTCATTTTATCTTTTTTAAATAAATAAAATACAATTCGATCACTGGGTATCTACTGCATATAATATTTACACAAAAAGAAATCATGTGACGGAGAACTGTCTTTGATAGATAGTCCTGTTTGGGTTGTTTACCTTAAGTTGAAACGTAACTGAATAGAATGCGCATGCGTAGCAGAGCACCTGGTTTTTAAGGGGGGGGGTAAGATTAATTCGTACAAAAAAAGGCATGTTTTTGTGAATTTTTTGTGACGACATAGTTAAAATCTCTTTATTAAAACCAATGGTACATTAAAATATGACATTTGTATAAAATTTTCAAGAAGAAATATTAAAAAATGGCAGCAATTATTCGGACGTGTCTCGGAAAAAAGTAGAATTGCGGTGTCCATCATAACTTGGTGCTAGATCATCTGAAATCAAAAAATCAAAGTTCATTCGTTAGATAATAGGTTTTCCCAGGTAATGCTGGGAGGGTTTTTTGAAATCTCAATTTTTCAATTTTTTGGAACACTTTGAAGGGAAAAACGCGATTTTTTGCGAAAAATATCGATTTATTTGTTATAAAAAAATAAAAATTAATTATATATTTGAAAAAAAGTCTCCAGCGTTACCTAGTAAATTAAGTACAGAAATATTGTTCAAAATTTCAAAAGGATCGGTGCAGTAGTTTTGAAGTTATGGTGGACACCGACTTTGAAAACGTCAGATGTGGAGAAAACGCTTTAAACTGCACACTGTAAAATTCAAAATAAAATTCAACACTTATTTTATACTTACACATAATCGTCGATGCCATGTTCACACAGCAAAGAGCTTTCATCATCAGCATCTTTTTGTCCTTGTCTACGCAAAACTCTTCCAATACAATAGCACGTCCGGTCTCCTCAGGTGAGCGCGTCTCTTAGCTATCGCTCAAATGTTCATAATTTTGTCAATTTTGCTCCGATTGACTTGAAATTTCGACACAATATTTTTGCGATGTTATACATTTATTTAAAAAATTAAAAATAAAATGCAAAAAAAAAGTTAAAAACCTTACCCCCCCCCCTTAATATAAGGACCCTTTGTGTCCAAGTAAGTTAATCCAATAAAAATTAACCTAAGAATATACAATGAGGGGTTTTAATGTGAAGGAGTATGTAACGCCTCTACGTTATCATAGGCGAAGTGATGTCCTTCTGATCTCACGTGGTCTGCCATCTCCGAATGTCTTAAGAGTTAGTATATTACTGAAGATGATGCAGTAAGCATCGAAAACGTTTTAATTTTTAAATTAAAATGTCATTGTGTGAAGTAAACAACGTTGTGTTTTATTCATAGCTAATTAATGTGTTTATTTCTGTGTGACGTTATCAAAGTTGTATCGTCGTCAGGGATGAACACGTTGATGTGTTTAGTGAGATTGACGTGTGCATGGAGATAA
>JADDOH010014920.1:0-54330 GCA_016648135.1 Agrypnia vestita | reverse complement strand
TACTCTTAAATACACATACAAACACAAAATACACAGTTTAAACCAACTCAAACAATAATTAGCACACGGTCAAACAAACTCAATTTACAAATCCCAAGGTTGCACACCACGTATGGACAAAGGAGCTATATAACTATTTTGGACCCAAATTACTTAATTGCATGCTTGACGAATTAAAACGATCCGGGCTAACCACAAGTTACAACCCTAACATAAAATACAAAATAAAACAGTGGATCCGAAACAAGGGGAGAGATAAAATAGGCACACTTACACAAACACACTAACACAATATAACCTCATATATATGACATATTTTCTATTATTTTACTTTAAACACTTTATTATCTATTTACTATGTTTTGAACCTACACAATATTGTAAACTATGCCTGTCTCAACACAGATATTTCTAGTGAGACAGGCATTGGTGTAATAATAGACCAACACCTAAAATGGCACAGCCACATTAGCGAGTTGATCAAAAGAATAAGGAAATGCATATATATGTTCATAAGATTGCGTAACACACTAACCATAGATAATTTAAAAATGGTTTATTACGCTTCTGTCCATGCACTACTCCAATATGGAATCATTGGATGGGGAGGGGCGTATAATAACATCATAAACACAGTGAAAGTAATCCAAAGATCAATTATAAAAGTAATATTAAAAAAAAAAAAAACCTTCTCTACACAATTACTTTTCTCTAAATTCCAAGTTCCAAAATTAGAGAATGTTTACAAAAAAACGTCAATTATACAACTAATTAAAGAAAACATAACTGCTAAATTTGAAAAAAACACATCATTAAGATTCAAAAATAATTTTAAAATCCCAAAATATAATACCAAACCGTGTCAACAAAACTACATATACTTGGGCATAAAAAACTTCAATAACCTACCTACACATATTAAGAAAATCGATGATTTTCTTAATATGTGTAGGTAGGTTATTGAAGTTTTTTTTGCCCAAGTATACAACAATTAAACAAATGCCCAAGAATACAACAATTAAAGAAAAAAATAAACCAACACTTTAGATCGATACAATTTGACAATGCATAACAAGACATATAGCTAAGAAACAAATAAGCCAAATCCAAAATAATCTAATAAAGTGTAAGCCCCTCACCAAGCACATGAGCAAGTCTCATTTTTGGAGAGGCAAAGCAATAAAATAAAATGTATCTAAGTAGATTGTAATAGACAAATGTATTATGATTTAAGTGTAGTTTTAATATTAAATAAAAATTAAAAATTAAAAAAAATAAAATAAAAATTTACACTGAAGTCAATATCCTGACAGTCGGAACCCCAGCATGTGCTAAATGGAATCCGTCCACCTGTCAAATGCTGCTCCACGACCATCGCATCATTTAACCAAGTGCTCACGAGGCTAACAAGAACGCAAGTGACACAAGCGATGACGGTATTCGACGCAATCAAATGCAGCTCACTTTGGCCATTCGTGTTTTAGGGTATTATTTAACAAATCACATGATTCATCCATTCTACATTAGTTAAGTTTTCTTACACATATACAGGGTATTCCTTGTCTTCGGTACGACAATCTTTATGGACATTCGGTGTGCAGGCTGTACAATTCTTCTTCTTCACAACATGGCCCCTCAATACATAACCGACTTCTGCATTCCATTTTCCGCAAATAATAGACAACTAACACTTCGCTCAGCATCAACATGAAATACAAATAGGTTAGTTGAAGTAAATCGCGTCCAGAAAACTAATTTCGGTGATCGTGCTTTCGCGGTGGCTGAACCAAAATTATGGAACAAACTTCCTAATAAACTGAGACAAACAGACAGCTTACCACAGTTCAAAAAATAACTTAAGATGCATTTATTTAGACAATCCTATAAAAACCTATAGAATCTGACCACAACAACGCTAGCTAATGTTTTCCACTCCTATTGTGCACTCCGCGAAAACACCTAATTCTTTCAGGCATTCCCAACTATCATAGTATTCAATTTTAATTCCATTTCTTACATGCCACCTAGTGAATAAGTAATAGTAAATAAGTTTTTTTCTTTTTTAGCAGTAAGTTGTTTTGTAAGATAATATTTTTTCTGTGTAAAGCGCCCTTGAGGTGAGTATTCGCGAAAACGGCGCTATATAAGTTATCCAAATATTATTATTATTATTATTATTATTCTGCTTCATCTAGGACTGCGTCCTGTCATTGCTCGGAGCCTGTTTCTGGGATACAGATGTCCAGCTATCTCGCCATCTTTTATGCGGTCTTCCTGGGAGTCTGATACCCGACGGCAGTTTGTTCGCTGCTACGCTCACTACTCTCTCGGAAAAAGCTCTCTCCTCATGATCTCTCCAGTAACGTCTTCTAGATCTTCTCCATCGGACAATATCCTCGACGTCGCGAGTCCTTCGTATTTCGGAATTCCTCACTCGGTCTCGGCTTGTCAGTCCCGCAATGGGTCGGAGAGTCTTCATCTCAGTTGTTCTTAGGAGTTTTAGTTCTGGTAGTGTCAGCCCTTGTCTCGATACCGTACGCCATGATTGGGCGGACACAGGTCGTATATATTTTCACTTTGCTCTCCTTGAGCATGTGGTCGTTTCTCCAGACACTTGCGGCTTTGTTTGCTTGCTCTCTTACTTCTTCGTAGAGGTCGTTACTGCTGGATATCTCGACACCCAAGTACTTAAGTACATTACATGCTCTATTGTTATATTGTTAATTGCAAGCTTGCATCGTACTGGCTGTTTCGATGTCGCCATGCTCTTAGTCTTATCTACGGAGATTTTCATGTTGAATCTTTGTGACGATGTATGAAATTTGTGCAGAAGTTTTTGAAGATCGTCTTCGGAGTTGACTATTAATACCGCATCATCAGCATAACATTATATATTAGATATATATATAGATTAATAGTATATATATATATATATATATAATATATATTAGTATATATATATATATATATATCTTTTGGTTCCCTATATTCAGTTGTAGCCTATATTCATTGATTTGACAATGTACAATTAATATCCATTATTACAGATGTCCAATCATAATCCTCCGTCCAATCTAAAGACGAAGTCCTCCACACGAGGACTCAGCCCCTCTCCTTGCTCTTTTGCCAACTACTGCTAAACTAAACTTAACTACTGCTCCGTCAATTTCGTCTAGAATATTTCTGTCCTCTAGATTTAGTCTAGTATTGATAATGAACCTCACATTGTTATTTAGTCTTTTGTAAATAAAAATGACATCCTTCATCTTGCTCAGAAAGAGGCTAAAGAACAGAGACGGAAAAGGTGACCGTGTCCGAAATGAAGACATAAGGAAAACTTGCAAAATAGAGGACATGGCACGATTGGAGTAGATCCAGAAGGAGATTCTGGCGGGATGCACCCAGAATGGACAGTAACAGACTCGAGCAAACAGCAGCGAATGAAATCCCCTCTGGACGACGGGGAGATCACCGAAAAGATGGAGGGATAGCTGGACCTCGTCATCCCAGGAGGCGTAGTTTTCTGTAGCACAGATCAACTAAAAGAAGAAGAAGGAGTAGGGTGATTTCGCCAGTGTTCCGGCCAACTTCAGTAGTCGGCCACCAATTACTTCAACTTGAATAAACTTGACACTCGCAATATAATTCAATAATATTTTTGAATGCTAAGAAGTCGGCCACTATTCCGCGAAAGAAACTCAAAACTGCACCATCTTGCGTTTATTTTAGGTATCATTCAAGTAGACACAAAAATGCCGGTGGTTATGAGCTATCAATTTTGATTCTGGTTTTTCGGAAACGTCGTTAAGAACATTTTCAAACTTTAAGTAGAAGTTGAATTAATTTGTTTGCCCTTTGTAAGTAGCATTTATCGGCAAACACATGAACTAAATTACGAGTTAAAATTATAAAACAAACATTTTCAATATTTTTATGTTGAAACTCGTGCGGCCGGTTACTGGGACAATTTTTTCTACAAATCTGATGACCGACTACTGACGCGTAGGTGGCCGACAACTGTCGCATAGGTGGCCGACAACAGGCATTTTTCATTAAAATATTATTTTAATTTTTATGGTTAGGTTAATTTTATAAAGCAATAAATATAATAAAAATAAACTCCCTGTTCTTTAATACATACGTGTTTTTCTAAACCTCCTTTCAAAAATGAACTCACAATGATATTCCAAAGATGACTTCTTTGTAAAATGGCCGACTACTAGCACAATCACCCTATAGTAGATACGTATATCCTATAGTAGATACATATATCCTATAGTAGATATCATATCACCCTATAATAGATACATATATCCTAATATAATAAACGTCGATAACGTAACATCCTGTACGTGTAATACACACGAATCATTAATGAAATAAATGGCTACGAAAAATAATTATAGAGAAGACGGATGTTTATGATTGAGTGGTTAGCCCGCTTGACTTTAGACCCGGGGTCAGGCGTGTCCGCTCGCCGCTTATTTCCCGCTAACGTGTTTTTTAATAAATAATAATCTTCCACGTGCGCCGATCGCCATAATCGCACACCTTCGGGCTCACAAATAAACCCCGAGCCCCGTGACGCACACGCGCCCGCGCGTTGCATCCACAGCGATATAATAAATAACATAATCGTAAATTAAACAATCGTTCTGTGGGATGTTGGGCGCATGCCACGCAATCAAGTACCACGTAGGTACTTACCTAATCATATAATCAGTGACTTGCAACACCAGAGCGTCGGCCATCTTGCCTTCCGCCGGATACGCGCGTCCGCCATCTTTAATCAATTCCAATTCCCGCCAAAAATGACACCGGCCCAGGGCCGAGCGGCAGGAAAATGAAGTTAAATTTCGTTTCATTGGATTCAGTTTGAGTTCTCTGAACTTCGGATAACTTCTTGTCTACCTCTACTATAACTAGAGACTTTTATTATACTAGAGTTTAACCTATTACAAATAAGGGAAAATGCATCATTTTCACCTACGTACGACCTACGTAATTAATAGAAAGGTTTACTTTGATCAGGGGTGTACAAACTATGGTACATGTACTTAGTTTTCATTCTACAATTTATGTGAAACATCTTTCTTCTCGCTTTCCTGCAATCTGTGGCAGTGATTTTGTGAAAAAGGACGAAAATGCGTAACAGGAAATAAATAAAGAAGAAAATCGTTTATAAACAAATCAATGTCCAGCAAGTGCCATCACAGCGAAGACGCACACTTCCAACAGCCAGCCCTTCTGATTTTGTATATATGTTACGAGGCTGATGTCAAGCATGTGGATGTTGTAACTCTGATATATTTTGGCTTATATCTTAGAAACTATCCAATAAATCCAATAAATTTATGTGATTATTTTTAAATATTTACGAGATTCACAGTTTAAACTGTTGTCGCCAACTACAATCCAAGTTGATACTCTAAGTAGGTGGTTCTTTCATGCAGTGAGGAAAGTGTCCGTTGCCGTAATATACAGGGTTATTTGTAAAACATTAATAACCTCGCAGGACTATATTCCTGCTTTGATTATGAGTCGAAAATGTTCAAGCTATTATGACCTAATATCAATAGTTATGGAGGTATGCGACATCAAAGTTTGCATTTTTTTTTCAATATTTCTGACTTATTTTTTGTACAACTTGGACTATCATTACAGTAACCTATATCGATTACGAAAAATTCATTCGTTTCAATACAAGTTAAATAAAATGATAAAAATCCTGGAAAAATTCCAGTTGGAATGTTTTCCAATTGGAATTCAAAGGTTTTATTTTTTTTATTTGACTTGTATTAAAGGGAATGAATTTTTCATATTCGATATAGGTTACTGTAATGATAGTCCAACGTTGTACAAAAAATAAGTCAGAAATATTGAAAAAAAATGCAAACTGATGTCGCATATCTCCTTAACTATTGGATATTAGGTCATAATAGCTTTAAAATTTTCGACTCATAATCAAGGCAGGAATATAGCCCTGCAAGGTTATTAATGTTTTACAAATAACCCTGTATACAGTGTAATAAATATCAAAAAATTAATAAATAAAAAATAAAAAAACGATTACCGCAGTGGCAATTACTGAATAGCAAGCACACCAGTAATTGGACAGCATTATGGACAAAAAAAGGTCAACATTTTCAACAACAAAACCGTTGACGTCCAAGACTAAAATCTGTTTTGTTTGATATTAAAATTTTATACATTTGTGTCAAAAATATGGAGAACATGGCAACAGCCTCGGTAAATGCAATCGAATCAAGACGTGCGCCTCCGCATTTTGTTATTAATGTTCGGAATTATCTTAATATTAAGTATAATGATATCCGCGTACACTATTACAGACAGCCAGATCTCCCGACCTAAATCTCGCCACTAAAGGGCGAAGTTTAGCGAAAGGTAAGTAGAAAGAACATCGCCGATGGTGAATAATTGCACTTTGTATTATAAAATATGAGTATTATATATCTTTGTATTATCTTAATTTAGTCGTAAATTCCATAAACTACGAGTTTTAACTTGATCTCTCGAAAAATTAAGTAATTTAGGAAACAAAAAAAAAACTAACACATAAAAACCAAGTTTTTATTATACGCCCTTTCTCATTTACTAGTGGAAACTGGTTTGGCGCTTAACCTACGCGTTGGGCTTCGGTCGGACGACGCTACGAAAGGCAGTGATAAAAAATTTCTAAAAATCCAAAATTATACTATAATCAGGTTTAGTGTCTACCATATGCATCAGAATCTCCATGTACCATCCACAACTCAGTAAGTTGTATGAAAAAACCATTAAAAATTTCTAAATATCCAAAATTATAGGTACTATAAGTATTAATTTTTTTAACGAAAATTTGATAGATCTAGATCGTCGTCACGAGTCTGTCTGCAAAGTTTCAACTCGATTGGATCACGGGAAAAGGGTAAAAATCGATCCAATTTTTTTTTGACAGCAAGCCGGCAAGCAAGCAGACGCCACGAGTTAATATAAAGGGAGTAAAAACACAAAATTACGAAATTATTTAGGTATTGCTGGCGATTCATAAATTAGCAAATAAGTTCTTCAATAACTTTGAAGTAACATTTTTTTTTTAAATAGAGACGAGAATACGGAATACTTGTCGCATCAATATTCTTACTATTCTCAAAACCGGCCCTTAGATTACAATACCTACCAATAACAAATTAATTAATAGGCATATGAATGAATATGCTTATCTGTCAGATATATTTTCTGATGATTTACATTATAAAAATCAGTATTGATTGAAAATTTTGTTAGAATTTTTGATATAAGTACCTACCTAAATTATTAACGTGATCTGTAATTGTTCTGAGGGTTTTTTGTGCTTACATTTTTTTTCCTACGTTATGCAATGTACTAAGGGCCGGTTGTTTCAAGTTGGGTTAAAGTAAGCGTTCTTTTAAAGCATAGATTTTTACGTTCTCCACCAATCGGACGATCCGTATTCGTAAAAATCTATGCTTTGATCGACCGCTTACTTTGATCGAACTTGAAACAACCGGGCCTAAGTGATTATTGGGATCCACTGTCTGATTTTGCTTGTACCACAAAATCGATTATTTCAAAAGTTTCTGTCTAGGTACTTATTGTATATTTCTATTGCTTAAGCTACAGATACACATGCTTATTTAGTGGCACGTGAGCATGCTCAGTATCGACCTTCTTTAGGCCTTGCTTATTAGTGGCATGTCTGTACGCACATTGCTAGCAATGAGCATGCCACTTAGTGGCATGCTCAAAAAGCATCCGCCGGTTGATTTATAAGCATGCCACTGTCATTCATCATAGAGAAGGGGTATCTTTGGAGCATGTGTGAACAGGCTTGCTTATTATGAGCATGCTTATGTCATTCGCGGGCTTCGCGGCTAGTATTATCAATGCGATGTTCTCAGTCTCCGACAGATGAAACAAATATGGCGCTTTGGGGAGATGATAAAACATTACTTTTGTGACTTATTATAGGAATCACGAATGTCTGTGGAGTACTCGGTCACCGTTGTGTAAAAATAATATAGTGAGAAATAATGTTTACGAAACTTTATTAATAGGCATGAATGATTCAAATCTTACAATAAAAATTATATAAACTAAAATCAAAAATGTGCGGATGGAAACTCGGGAACTTTTTTGATTTATTGGTTCACTTGAATTTTCTATTTCAGTTTGCAAAGTTTCCATTTTGAACAAGAGCGTCTCTACTCTATGACAAGAGCATGCCACTAATAAGCATGTTTGTTTGATTATTAGCTTTGGGCATGCTTATTTATGAGCATGCCACTAATAAACATGCCAGTAATTAGCAAGTGTGTACAGTTGTTAGGGCATGCTTATTAGTGGCATGCTCATTAGCATGCCACTAAATAAGCATGTGTATCTGTACCTTAATGCAACAGACCTCTGCTTCTACTTCCACGACTGCGGAAGTTCTGCACGCTTTTGACATCCGTTTCTGCTTCTGTTTCCGCAATTTTTTTAACGGAACTTTACGACGGCTGAGTGGGGAGATGACGATCAGCAGAACCAGAGAGTCCACCAATGATGACGGGATACCTTCTCCCAAAAGGTGTTCAACTCAAATTAAGAATGAAGTCCAACCTACGTCATCATCAATGATGAATTCATCACTACAAATGTTAGAATCCATGTTATCTATATACCAATGTCTGTCTGTCCTCTATACAAATCTATATCGTTCATCCGATTCGATTCAAACTTTGCATACTTATGCTTTAGGACCCGGCGGGTAACATGTGCGACATTTACCCCCTATTCTTTTAACCCTTCCCCTCCGCTGATATATTTTCGATGCAAATCTGTACCGTTTGACCGATCGGACTCAAAATTTGGAAACTTTTTCTTTAGGACCCGGTGGGTAACAAAGGTGACATTTCCTCCCTCCCTTTTACCTTTTCTCCTCCCCCTAATATATTATCGATGCAAATCTACACCGTTCGAATCAAACCTTTGTTTCCCCCCACAAATTTATTTTCAACTTAATCCTTATCCCTTGCAATGCCGTGCACGAACAGCTAGTATGTTATAAGTATGAATGAATGACCAGCGAGACTCGACTACAGATAATGAAAATGACAATCAACTTTTGGAGATAGTCACACATTCAGGAGTAGGTACAAAAAAGAAAAACGATCTCCTCTACATGAGGATCCCCGTATATGGTGGAAATTAAATTCACACAAATATCGTAATTATCTTTATAGCTCATCTATTAGAAGGCTCCGTAGGTTAGGAAACGAGTATATGGCTACCTATCGGATGTTTTTTCGGAAACACTGGCCGCCTACAAGAAAGCTCTTCTGGACGAATTCGGTCGTTTATAATTGGTTATTGATGTCATGTCTATCTTTTGTTTTTAGTTTTTTGAATTTTACATTTCATTTTATTTTACTGTCATTTTTATTGCTTCTTGAGTTTCAGATTTGATTTGTTTACAATTATTTCATTTTGTTGTAATTTTGTTGCTTCTTGAATTTCAGACATTATTATTTTAATTTGTTGTAGTTTTATTGATTGTTGACTGTCATATTTGATTTGATAACTAATATTTCATTTGTTGTAATTTCGTTATACTTCATGTTATTTACTTAATGTTTTATTTTTCTTTATATATCACTTTATTAAATGTTTTTGATAGAATTATACCTTATCTCCTTTTTATTATTACCTGTCAATCTTTATATACATTGTTTTTTTTTTTAATGGTACGTTGTACCGTGTATTAAGTAATTAATTAATTAAATAAATAATCTTTAGTCATTACTGCGCCAATATTTATCAGAAGTTCTTAGGTTTTCACAGCCACTGAGAATCTTCTGGGGTATTATGCCGTGTTTTTGGACCTTTCTGGCCGACGTTTCGGATCCCCTTGTAGGGTCTATCATCAGGTCTGATGTGTTGTGAGTATTGGTGTTGTAGTTAAGTATTGGCTCGTAGTACCATGTCGTGTCGTGTCGATACGATATTGCAAGCCAATGCTTAACCTCCCTGATGATGGACCCGGCGTCGCCAGTGAGCAATGTATGTATGTATGTATGTAACTTAGCTGGTCTTATATATGAAGATCACCAGAACAGATTTTTAGGCGTAAAAGCGGGTAAAAGCAAACTAACTTTCATAAAATGTAACTTAGCGCTACTAAATTTTGAATATTATAAATTAATAAAAATACATATTTGTAAAAAAGCATTTTTTAAAGTTTTTTTTATAGTACAATATTTAAACTTCGCTTCCGCATCCGTTTTTGCTAAAATTTACTTTTGACGTCTGTTTCCGTTTCTGCTTCCGTTATGACACTTCCGTTGCATCACTAATTTCTATACAGTTTACTTCTGCGCTGTTTTATTCTATTATGTATTCTGTTCCATATACTCTGTTAAGTTTTTAACTTTTTTTTTTGCATTTTAATTTTAATTTTTTAAATGAATTTATAGCATCGCAAGAATATTGTGTCAAAATTTCAAGTCAATCGGAGCAAAATTGACGAAATTATGGACATTTGAGCGATACCAGACTGATTTTCTATACCTGCTCGGACAGCTAAGAGACGCGCTCACCTGAGGAGTACCGGACGTGCTAGTTGTATTGGAAGAGTTATGCTTAGACAAGGCTGATGATGAAAGCTCTTTGCTGTGTGAACGACGATTATGTGTAAGTATAAAATAAGTGTTGAGTTTTATTTTGATTTTTACAGTGTGCAAAACTTTAAAGCGTGTTCCCCACATCTCACGTTTTCAAAGTCGGTGTCCATCATAACTTCAAAACTACTGCACCGATCCTTTTGAAATTTTGAAAACTATTTCTGTACATAATTTACAAGGTAACGCTGGAGATTTTTTTTCAAATTTGTTATTAATTTTTATTTTTTAATAACAAATTAGTCGATATTTTTCGCAAAAAATTGCGTTTTTCCCTTCAAAGTGTTCCAAAAAATTTAAAAATTGAAATTTCAAAAAACCCTCCCAGCGTTACCTGGGAAAATCTATTATCTAACGAATGAACTTTGATTTTTTGATTTCAGATGATTTAGCACCAAGTTATGATGGACACCGCAATTCTACTTTTTTCCGAGACACGTCCGAATAATTGCTGCCATTGCCGTATTTTTTAATATTTTGTCTTGAAAATTTTACACAATATTCGTCAAATGTCATACTTTAATGTACCATTGATTTTAATAAAGAGATTTTAACTGTGTCGTCACAAAAAATTCACAAAAACATGCCTTTTTTGTACGAATTAACCTTACCCCCCCCTTAACCAACTTTTTATTTGTATTGTGTACCTACTTTTTATGGCTTTATCTATTTTTTTATTTTTTATTTTTCATTTATTGGTTTTCTTACAGCCATATAATTAATAAATCTTGAAAAAACAATAATTGATGTGCAGGAGTCTTGGGACAATTACAATAAAACACATATATACAATAATATTATACCAGGATCGATAAAGAAATAAGAAAAAACAACATGTCAAATAGTGAATTTGTGTGAGTGTGTTTTTATGTGTCCGTGTGTGTATGCGTTTTTATGTGTTCGTGTGTGGGAAGAAAAATGTCATCGCGCGAGTTTATACGTAAGGGATTTTGTAAACTGCTCATAACTTAAATTTAAAATATCGAGATCTGCAAAGGCCGTGTCATAGGTATCTAGAACTCTGCTAATAATACAGTTTTTATCGTAGTTTGTTCTATATATATATATATATATTATAGATATTAATATATATATCAATTCATTTTGTGGTATATTGACGTGAATCAAATGATGTAATTTTACCTAATATGTTTTAGATTGAACTTCAGACATTAAATATACGTAGGTAACGATATGAGTTTATATTATAATTCAGAATATTAATATAATTCGGATGAATTTCATTACACAATAAAGTATATTGCTCTCAAAATTCCGTAAAATTAATTGTAGATTTTTCTCATTAGCGACATCTGTGGGGATTTAGGGGAATGAAAATGGCTTTGTACAGGCCGCATGGAAAGGCGCTTACAAATCATATGTGAAAGTTTTCCACGCAATTTGAACATATATACAACTTCCAAAAAATAAATAAGCATGGTATATTCTATCATGGGTGGAAATGGTGAATGTTACATTGTGTACAGTGATCACTTAAGCCAACCATAAGATAGGTCATAAGTCCTATGTACACCCAAATGACTTCTATACCTACTTTCCCATAATAAATACAGTTTCGTCTCTGTGAGATATCTATAGTATACATTATTTTATAATATCTATTAATTAATAAAAAATATGATACAGTTGATAAAAATGTATACTTTTGACGACAATTAAAATAGTGAGCGTATGCAATGTGATTCGTTGTATGTTATACAATACTCCTCAGTTTTGTAATTAAATACATCTGATCTCACACTTTTTGCTATTTGTTGGTTTCGTCACAAAATTTTACGGGACCACCTTGCACAAGGAAGGCAAGCCTCGACAGAAATTCTAGTTCTAATGCTAATTACTATTTTATCCATTCCAAAGATACTAATCGCGGCCACCATATGGCGGCACAAGGCCTTACGGCTTTCGCCAATTTTTTTTTTCGCGGTTTGTTTTCAGATACTAACAAATGAAAATAGATATTTTATCGATTTAGATTCTCACCGAAATGAAATTCATATTTACCTACAATCACATCGCAATTATTGTTTAGAATTGATTTAAAAAAATATATATTTTTTTTTTTTTTACTCCCTTTACTCGTGGCGTCTGCTTGCTTGCCGGCTTGCCGGGTTAAAAAAACTTTGGATCGATTTTTAACCCTTTTCTCGTGATCCAATCGAGCTGAAACTTGGCAAGTAGACTCGTGGCAACGATCAAGAAGATCTATCAAATTTTCGTTAAAAAAAATAATAATTATAGTATAATTTCAGATTTTTAGAAATTTTATTGGTTTTTTAAAATTGGAATCATTAGAAAAGTTTGATTAGCAACGGCGGCCCGATAACGTTGCGGAATATTTTCTAAATTTGAATTACTCCGTCGGTATACATAATAGATACTTCACTACGAATGTCGAAAATCTAAATTGACTGACAAATGTTTTTAGAATTTAATCTTCAATGCATGAAGTGTCTTATCAAAGCTCAAAACATCTGACATTTTGGAAATATATTAAATTCCTGTAAGTTTAGTGTTATGTTATATGTTTTAATTCGTCTTTAATTATTGTTATATTTTACAAAGAAAGGGAGTATAATAAATACTTGGTTTTTATGGGTTATTTTTTACTTCATTGTGATAATTAATAATGATGAAAGAGGGATAAATTGTGAATAAAACAAAATATGAATTTTTTTTCAAACTTTAGCAAATAATTTAGCATAATCCAAGAATATGGTCCCGTTGTTCATACAATGAAAATGAGTATCTCACTATATAATTTAATGTCCTGATTACAAAATGAAAGATAATTGACTCTTAAATAATAAGTATTTAATAAGATATTATACTTAAAAGTTTCGAAAAAGGTACCATACATTTTGAATGTCGGTCATCACTTTAAGAACCATAGAAAAAGATATATAAAAGGAAAAGCTCAAACCATAGAGAGAAAAAAATTATGCAATATGAATTTTGTTCATTCATGCAAACCGTAAAGTACAGAAAGTAGAAAGTATAATTATGAATTAATAAATTCATTGATTTCGTGTAAAAAATATTTTAGAAAAATCATTCATTCATATAAGAAAAAAAATTAAAATCATTAAAATAATCACATTATATTAATAAACCTAAGAAATGTAATTTTATCTAACTAAAATAATCGCAATCTAAATTAAACAAACCAAACCTAATAACCTAACCTAACCAAACCAAAATTTTACATACGTGCAATATTTAAATTTTATTTCTAATATGTAGTCTTTCTAATGTTTTAACTTTAAAAAAAAACTGTAGGTCGATACATGTAGTTGCTTCAGAACAGACCTTGTATAGACCTTCATTTATGTGTATAAATTTACACGAAATATATATTTTTTAAAACTAATAACCTAACTTAACCAAACCTAATAACCTAACTTATCCTAACCAAACCTAATAATCTAATATACAGAAAGTAGGTACCTACATTCAATATTCATCTTATTTCTTTAGTCTAGGTATAAATATAAATTTGTCACGTAAACCTTGTAACTTGTCTATGATCTACACATTTTTTCTCAGATAATTGCCTATGAAATGTCAAAATAAACGTTAACGCGTAGGTAATATCTTATTTAATTCTTATTATTTAAACATAAATTATCTTTCATTTTTTTATCAGCACAGTAATACAGTGAAATACTCATTTTCATTGTATATACAATGGTACCATGATCTTGGATTTAACCCCCCGAGTGTTTAATTTTTGGATTTTGCTCCTTTTGCTTTTATACCCCACAGTTGACAATAATACTGATGAAATTTAAATTTTCAATTTCCCTTACTCGAAAACACACGTCATCGCTTTGTGCCCCATTTTCCACGTGATCAGAATTATTTTTAATATTTGTAGCATTTAATTTCTACAATTGACGGCTTGATAATACGTTAATAATTGTGCTTGGTACATTCATTCACTTTTTAAGTATAAATAGAATCGAAGGAGTAAAATTAGGGGCCGGTTGTCTCATCAATATTAATTTTTTTTTAAAAAGCATAGATTTTTGCGAAAACGGTAAACGTTTGATTGGTTGGAAAATGCGATGATTTATGTTTTATTCTTAATTTTTGGTGCCGATGAAAAAACTAGGTCCTTAGTACCTACTTTTATGGTTTTGCGTAAACATCGCGCGCCCGTGTACAGTTTACTGGGAAGGAAGGATGAAATGAAATATAAGGTACCATAATTATTTTTAACATTTTAAAATTTCATTCATTATAGAATGATCGCTTGTACTTTATGTAGTAGGTAGGTATGTATATATTATATATTTCCTGTTTTATGTAGGTACCGCGTAGGTAGCGAAATCACAGAAAATATTATTAATTGATATGCGAGTTACTTTGTGGTGCGACATTATTTTAATTTAAACTAAATTGAGCTTTGTATTGCACACACGTTGAGTTAATTTAACACTCATAAATAACATCACATTCTTACAAAAGTCTCCGCTGCTCAGCATCTTCCTCTAAAGACCACACACAAAAAATTCCCCCCACTGCTCCGCGACCCGTTTCTCTACTCAAATATTTTCATAATTTAGGTTAGTTATAAATTACCCCTAATGACGAGAGGGACTGCTCCTCTCGAAACTGTACTCGTGTTAAATTTAACGTGTGTGCATTGAAAAGTTGAATTTAATTTAAATTTTTAAATTACAGCAAATATGTTTATATACCTACCGGAATGTGAAAATCAATATTTTTATTTTAAATGTAGATATGAATCTTTAGTTCCAAAACCTTTTTTGACGTTTATCGGTAGATACCTAGTGTATGTAGTCGCCATGGTAAAAATCAATATGTTTTGTCATTTTTACATCTGATATTTCTACTGAGCATGATTTTTTTGGGAAGAGAGGCGCGCGTTTGATTTATAGAGGTATATTTTAAATGATAAATGAAGAATTTTGCCACGTCTTTAGGCTTCTCATAAACCTTGATTAATTTTATGGAGGTCTCAGGTATTAGTTGATACGTTTTAAATTATTAATCACATCATTTTTATTCGAACAAAAAATTCGGTCAGTCAAATGACAATTGTTTGATTTGAAAATGAACACGACTGCCATCTGTTGACACAACCCAATGTTACTTTGTTTCGGTACATTGTGTTAAAGCAGATTTCTTTAATTTTAGATGAGTGAATTATTTCAGAGAAAGACCCCGTTATTTTAAAGCATTTTTAGTAAAATCAATAATTATATCATGTCTAAAATCGTGTTTTCTTTTTATAGATTTCGAAAAATGAGCCATAAATAGTATTGTCTTAATTTTGATTGCATTCTTAATACTTATTTTCTTAAACTTATTTGTAAGTTAATGATTTAATGTGATGTGTGAATATTTGAAAGTGACGACAGTAAAATTTACTATGTTTGTAGACCGGAAAAATGTGGAAAGGCAATCTCAGTCAAAACATAGGTGAAAACAAAAAATATCAAGACCTTTTTGGAAATAAAATTTATTTCTATTAATATAAAAGTATCACAGAACTGAACATTTTAAGTGGGTTTGTTTAACAAAGTTAAAAAAAACTTTTTTACATACACTAAAAATAATGTAAATATCACAATATGAGTTTTGATCAGTCATTTCTAAAGCTAAGATATTCAAGATATTCAGTTATATCTCGGTTCAGGTCATCGGGGCCTGAAATACAAGAAAATATCTGACTTCTACCCGACTCTTATGCTAGGATTACATTCTAATAATTGACAGTCAGGTGTGTACAGTTGCCGGCAAACTTCTTGAAACTCTTTGGCGTAGTGGGGGAATGCGCAGAAGACGAAATTTGGGTCTCGTTGGTGGAAAGGTAGATGCGCAAACTTCCCCCCACTACGCCGTAGAATTTCAAGATGTTTGCCGGCTACTATAACTATGGAAAACACAAGATAAAGACCATGTGTACATAAATTAAATATGTAGCGACTTTTCAAAGCCTATTTATTATTAATGAATAAGGAGTTTAATTATCAATTTAATTTTTTTCTAATCATGAAGCAGATTTAAAATAGAAATTAGAAATACTTGTATACTTATATAAAAAAAACTTCATAAATATGTAACAAAGTAGGTAAATGATTAAAAATTGCCTTTTGCCTATAGTCAATTAGAAAAAATATATTATCTATAGTATATTTGAAATCAAAGATTGAAGGAGGTTCATCTCTTTGCCAATGAGAATTTTTTTTAAAGAATGTATCATGACAAATCACGAAAATAAAAGCATCAAAATATTTTATAGAAAAGTCAGTCTTATAATTTAATACAAAAAATAATAAATATGAGAGATGTTCATTATCCAGGAGCGCTTGAGAATTTGTCTTGCAGTTCGGGCCTGAGGATTTTTCCACTTTTTAAAAATACAATAAGTACCTACCTTAATCATCATCTACCATCGTTTTATTATAAAAGGTATTTTACATGACCTTTTAAGAAGTTTTAGCACAGATTTTTTTAATCCTGAAAGATGAAAAAGATTATTTTAAAAATAGGTCAGAGAAAATTTATTAATTAATAAATAAATAGAGATAATGTATTGAAAACACTAATATTACAAGATACGGTTAAAGGTAATTTACATTTTTATTTTTGTACTGGGGTTTGTGTTGGATTTTTGTATTGAAATAGAAATTTGTGTTGAATGAGCTGTATTCAAGTCTAGTGAAGTTTATAAAGATTAACAACCCAGTTGATAAAGGAAATGTTTCATTAAACAGAAAAATATGTCTTTTCCAAAACAGACACCCAAAAATTTCAGACTAAAATTGCGTGAAAATACATATATGTATTATAAATTATATATGCTACAGTAAATGTGTTATATATTATAATACACACTAAAATTTAATAACTAAAAAATGTATCCACAATAAGTATAAGTGTGCGCAAGCATCAATTTAAATTAACACTTGATAGTACATGTGCACACTAAAGCCTGCCATTCGCGGGCGTGCCATCGTTCCAAATTGCACGCCATCGCTCCAAAATACGCTAATTGAACCGCATGGGTATTGACATTCACGAGCGTATTTTGGAGCGATGGTGTGCCATTTGGAACGATGGCACGCCCGTGAGTGGCTGGCTTAACATATAATGCATTATGTACTACAAATTTTAAATGTCAAGCCCGTTTTATAGGAATAATTTAATAATTGATGTTAATGGATACATTTACGAGTAATAGTAGACATTTTTATACGTATTCAATCGAGTCATTCGGTAAAATCTTATATAAACTATGCATTGACTAGTAATTGTAAGCATTTACAAGATTTTACACTTTTACAGTAACATATATCATACTAAGTTAATTTATTTTTTGAAATACTAGCCCAATAAGAATATGTAGTGCTACAAAAAGGAACCAAACCAAATGTTTATAACAATGCCCCCCTTATATCCATCATCATCATCTTCTTCCCCATATCCTAGTAGGGTCGGGGGACCCTTATATCATTCAACTAAATTTTGAAAATCTACTACCTCTTCTCAGGTACCCTGTGATCCTGCACCATGAATCATTAACCTTCTTGTTTAATTCTTAAATTTGTGCTTGAAATATTAAAATACATGTATAAACAATGACACATTTTCCTAAACATTATTAACTTGGTCTTTAATTCATTCATTCCATGTATTAATCAGATTTTCTTTTAAATTTGTATCAAGATCTTGTTACATTATAATTATATTTGTGATATTTAGATATAATAAAATAGAGAATTACAGTCAAATAGAAACATCATTGATAACACAAAATAATGTATTCAGTAAAACAAAAATCTTGTAAATTTATAGTATATATTTAAATAGGATAAAAATATGTTAATTCTTCAAATTTCAATCATGTCACTACTCTTAAATGAAAATGTCTCGATATCATGAGATCGCTGAATTCTTTTTAGAGATTACTTTTGGGCGGTATTGCATTGGCCTACCATGCAGCATTTTTTAAAGACAGCCAGGGGAAGGCCCCATATGGTAGAATATTAAATATTTATGGTGGCCAATAAACGCAGGTACACATTTTTCACAACACTACAAAATAATCCATTCTACGAAAGCGTAGAGTGATTTTTCAGATGATTTGTTTAAGTGATTCAATATATGTAGTAAATTTAAAAGTTAATAAATTATATGTGAAACCAAATATACATGTAAAGATTGTAATATTCACGTTTAAAAATATTTTTTTTGATTTTTAACCGATTTACATTTCTATAATCTAATTGGCTACTGTATCTAAAATCTAAAAATTATTAAAATATAATTTTGTAAATAGGTTTCCATTTACACGATGAACTAGGTTATCATAATTTATATTAATCATCTCTAATATAAAATTGAAAAAATCCTTAATTTTGATTGCTTGTCACATGACAGCTATTTAGACTTTATTGAAACGGCAAATAATATTCAATAATACTTATATTTTGATATCCAAATTCTGAAAACAACGTATTTAATTCGGTAAAATATTTACGCATGTTATAATATATATTCAAAAGAGCCAGTACGCACTCCAGCACAGTGAAGCAGTTATTTATTCTAAAGAATGTCAAATATACATCCAATTGATTTCCAAACAGCTGCAGTAAATTTGTTGAACCTCGACAGCATCTTTACATCTCATCTGTAAATTACTCTTCAAGAATTTTTAAATGTAATTAAATTGACAAAAATACGCAAATGTAAAGGTTGTTTTTATCTACATACAAGTCATTGGAGCAATCTAAAATAGTGTTTTTGGTGTAGCGATAAAGATCTTTTGTTTGTATTGTCGCCAAGAATTATTACATTACTCCATTAAATTCATCTAATTTCCAATATTCCACATGGAAATACCATTGAACTATTTATGTACAGAAATTTATCAAGCATTATTAATTTAGTGGAAGGAAAAATGAAAGTAAATCATCATCAGTGTTTAATTATATATGCATAAACATTTTTATCAAGTCTTTGTGTTAGCTTTCCTTATGAACAGAAATTAAATTACCCACATGCTGAGTCAAACACCACATTAGGCATAGAACCAATTTAAAAAATGATATCTATAGTATTTAGCGAAAGATTACTGCTTCTTAATAATTCAAAAATGATTTTCAAAATTCTACGCATTATCAGAATAATTATTAAAATATCTGTATTACAATGGAGTAGCTTTCTTTCACCTTGCTTTTAAACTGACATAGCTGACCCATGATATAATAGTAATAAATCACGGATCCACAAATTCTTAAACCAAAGTAGTTTGAATGTGTTCTGTAATTCTGTTTATAAAAAATATATTAAAAAATCCACAGAATGATTCTGGTTTACCATGATTCATTATTTGTAGCCCATTTGTATACAAACGCCGGCAATATACACAAGTTAATAATATTCCATAACAAAGCATTCCAAATTGTTTTTTAAATAAATCAATAGAATCTTATATTGTTTAGTTATTATATCAATCCAGATCACAAAAAGTCAAAAAGGTCTTCTTTTAGATTTGATTTTCATTTATATAAGTATATACAATTTGATTTATTTCTTAAAACATTATTTCTCAGACCTCCCAAATTATTTTGTATTTTGGCAATTAAAATTAGAATGAATTTAATGGCAAAATATTGTAGAAAGTTTCAAGTAAAAATATTTATGAAATAACCATTACCTTTCTTAAAATCCTTGGCAAAATGCTGTGGTCAAAGAATGCACAATAGAACAAATAAGGATTGTGAGGAACAAAAGGTGGGGAAAGTAAAATGGAGATTGGAAAAGAAACTCAAAAGATATTTTAATCTTCTTGTCATTACGATGGTTTTCATGTCTTTTGTTTTTTTTTTTTGCTTATTACCGGTTACCATATTTTGTTAATCCTTAAGATGTTCTTTGAGCCAAGTCACTATCTTGGAGAAGCTTTTACATCACAGTTTGAAGGTCCTCCAAGGGCCAGTTGCTGCCATACGATGTGGATAAAACCAATATCTTTCTTAAAATTCAAAATACCCAAGATTATATTATATGGGCATAATCATATTTACTTATCTTTATCAATCCTGCATAAAGCTGAAAGATTGTCTGTTGCATTATCCATTGTTGACATTAGAGCAAATTAATAAATCAATGCGCTTGGTCTTAATTCCAAGGCCCTGGGTAAAAGTAGCTTAGAAAGCATCAACAAAAAAAATTAAATTGTCAGCCATGATGGACAAATGCAAGTGTAATTTCCTTTTTTAGTGTTGCCATAAAAACATACTTTTGTTTTATTTAAGTACCTACCTATTTTTTATAATACAGCAGAACCTTGTTAATTCGAAATTAAAGGTACCCAAAAAACATTTTGAATTATGCGGAACAGTCAGGGCAGTCAACTGAAGAAAGCTTACAAAGGATTACAGATAAAGAGCATTTCATAAGGTACAGCGAAATACATAAAGGACACCCTACAAGGGTGCGCGCGATTAAAAAAACTGCACACATTACTAGTTTTTATGACTTCTTAAATAATTTGAATTATGTATCGATTTATAGCATAAGGTTGTAAAAATTATTTCGAATTAAGAATTACGGGATTTTGAATAATTGGGGTTAATCTATTATGAAATTAACATTTTGGGACTTGCAGATTTTAAGAATTACAAATTATGGCAATTTTCAAATTATCGGGATTCGAATTAACGAGGTTTTACTATTTTTGGCAATTTAAATTAATAATTTCTTTATAAAGGGAAATGTAAAAGTGGTACACTTCCTATTAACATATAAAGTGTTATGCTGTAAACATTAACAGCACTTGTAAATTATCATAATTGGTGTAAGAAATCAATATACTTCGGATAAAAAGCTATGAAAAATTGTATTCTTAATAGAATTTAATACTGGGACTGGTTTATTTACTTGATTTAACTTGGGTTGAAAAAAACTATTAATTCCCCAACTTGTGGATATTGTCTGAATTAAATTAATAAAAAATATATATTTTTATGAAAGATGTGAACACTTATTTTTTAAACACTAAGCCAAAATGCTTTTTCGAAGCGCTCTACCGATCCACTTAAATCTGTTTTGCAGAATTTTCTTATTAATTAGTTTTACATAATCTTGTGTAAATGCATTAAGTAATAGATTTGCAATACACAGTTTGTTTATTGGTATGCCATACAGATTCTTTTGCTATTGAGATCATAAAGATTATGAAAAAATACAATTTCTCTCTTCTTTTTCTCGAAACTTCAATAAAATATTATTTAAGAATGAAATAACAAAGAAAATCAATTTTATTGAATGTTATAGGAAAATAAAAAATAATCTGTTATTTTATTTGATTCTCCAAATAACAATATCTTCAGATGTTTTCTTACTACATAGATACTCGTATCTTTTTAGATACAGAAGTATTAATAATACTTCACTTAATGTAAATTTTGAAAAATATCACAGATTAATTATTTCTGCATTTAGTAGAAAGTAGTCAGGTACACTTTTGAGTACACATGATGAATTGTATTTCATATTCTCATTCCTGTCCAGTTCAGAAATAAATGATTGTGAATTATATAACAAAAGGAATCATATTTTAACAGAACTAGGTATTGTCGATGACTCTTGCAAAGGATTTTTTTTCATCAGTGACTATAATAATCTTGAAAAATAAAATATAAATATTTTTAAAATTTAGCTAAAAATTAGTTTTAATAAAAATTCATAATGTTTGAAAAAAAAAATGCTTTTGAAAGTTTTGCAAGAATTGTGAAACGAGTCATTATTTGAAAATATATATAATGATCTATATAAATATTAAACTCAATTGTAATTATTTCAAATTGTCTTCGACAGGGATGATAGAAACAAATAGTTGAGAGCTGACGGAAAACTAATCTTACAAAATGCGAATTTTAAAATATATGTGTTTATTATTTTAATGTCTGTACGGATTGTTATATCTTCAATATAATGAAATAAATCATATATTTTTTTTAAAAGTTTTATATTTTCAGTCAAAATATGTACTAAAATACTAGCTTTTAGTTAGATATATTATTTAATTGGACCATTCTGTGGTTCCGAAAAATTAACTTTGAAAGTGTAAATCTACATATCGCATTCATTGGTATTGAAGTGAAGGACTGATTGTTTAGTTTTCAATATAAGAAGTTTTAACTTCATTTTGTTTATAATAAAATGTTTTGGTGAATATTAATTGTTATTCAACATATTGGTTCAACGCTTAGATAGATTGGTGCCACATCAAAGTGAGTAATATAAAAAACACATTTTTGACACTGAAAGTTCATCCATTTATTCAAGACATTTAAATACAAAGTGTGCATACCATTTTTATTTTTTCACAGAAGTTGGTTGCATGACATTAATGTATTTTAAACATTTATCTGGTAGGTATAACTTTAAGTTAACGATTTAGAAATTTATGTGACATACATGTTCTAGATAAGTAAAACACAATACAGTATCAAAACAGTTAGTTGTCCTTTCTTTTGATTCAAACGTGAAAAGACACTGCACCCAATCTTGAAGCATGAGATGTCTCCACATTATGAAGCTCAACACAATGATTCACATGTTTCACAATCAAAATAACTAAACCAAGCGTCTACCAAATTATCTAACAAATTGTCATTTGATAAAATGAATACAATGTCATTTGAGAAATGTCTGACATTTAGCACTTAATAATAATAATTACAGCTGTATTTTAAACTTGACAACCCGTTCACAATAAAATTTACAACCAATTTCCAGTCCTTACGATGGCAGTGCCGGCGGGCTCTAAATTTAATTGATAAACTTTATGTAAGGTATGCCGGGCTTAACTTTTAATTTATGAGAAATGTGTAATTCATCCTTTTTTTATGTAACAAACAGCACAACCAAATATTTTTCCATCCATCTTGAATTTTAATTTTTAGGAAGTAAAGAATAAACGCATTCAGACACTTTTCCAAGGGCGCTCGAATCACAGGTTGGCATTCAGCATCATTTTTGAGACATTTCGAACATGACTTAATTGCCTATTAAACATAAAATACACGATACAGTAGTGAACCTCTTAAAATGTAGTCTAATATCCTAAACATAAAAAGTGTGAGCCCAATTTTTTAATGCTCCGCAAATATATATCTTCATATTTGCTCTGTGTTTACTTAAAAGCTATGTTTATCAAATGAATCAGATTCAATTGTATTTCGAAGCATAACAAAGTTTTTGGTATTTATTTCATAATTCCCGTGGGCGGGAATGCACACTGCACTTGTTAGAAAATTGCATATACCTATGGTCAATTTATATTTTTCCTTATGGTCCTCGGTAAAATCAGTATTGATTGATTGTTTTATATAGTAAATAAGTGCATGAACTTTAATAAACCAGATTAACATTGTAAGAATTTGTCATTGAATACTATTTAAATCATAACCACATTGGCCACATTCAAAACTCCAACCTTCTAAAATGAAGGGACAATATAAATGGGGAAGAAAATAAACCAAATTTCCGATGAAAATATCATGATATGTCTGTGGGTTTATAAAATGTAATCAGACGACATAAACAAAATTGTCCGGAAGAAGTCACTGAACAAAGTTTGTTTTCAGACTGACAGTAAGAGAACTCACCATGTTATTCACCTGAAGGTCGCGGAGTTTCAGTAATATGACGGCGCTTCACCGGCGCCGGTGTAGCCCACAGCCGCTGCGTACCCAGACGTGTCTGCGGAGGAATAATACAAAGGTATTACAGACAGAACAACACAAATCCTAATGTTTATTTTATCCCTGGTTAATCAGATCATGACTGAGCTTCGTGATTCAATGGTTATCTCTTCAGGGAATATATCAGAAGAACGAGAGAAAGGGACAAATTGAAGATGGTAAATGAAAATGGGGAAAATTTCAGCAAAATCCTTATTTATTTCAAACAGCACTAAACTTTCAAGAAGGTATTTTTCATTATATATAAAAATAAAAATATATTGTGTGGCAAAACTGCAGTTTATTGTTGCATTTATTTAAGATGGCAAATAGTAGAGAAATTGTGCTGGAGAAATGATGAGAACAAACAGCAAAATGGAGAAGAGATTAAAATGGAGTTCGAAGGACCAAAGATGACAAATCCCGTTAATTTGAAATTTATGTTATGAAAAAATTCAAAAAATTTGTAAATTAATTGCAAAACCTCATAAAAAAATGTGTTAATTTTGTGAAAAATAACTGTATTCGAAAATTTTTTAAAAATGTAATGCTTTATGGTACGAGAATATGAAAATATGTACAATTGTTGAGGTTTTTGAGAATTAAAGGGAATTCATTAACTATGCACATGATAAATTGATGAAGTGTAAAATATATGTAAAAATATGTATAAATATTCATTTAAAAATCAACAATAATCGCTAAGAAGTTGCAGTTTCTGGTTTCAATAAAGACTTCAATAATTACTTATACATATTTCAATAATTACTTGTACAATAATTACTTATTCATTGATTATGAAAATTCATTAATTATAAAACCATAGAAGCAATAACACTAAAGATATTGTATTTCAATATTTTCGTTATAAATATGTATATCAAAGAATATAAAAGGAATTCATTTTAACACTTTTTTATTTAAAAATAATACTTTTTTAACATATAAATAACACAATCACTGCGCGGTTCAAAGACGACATTTGAAATGATTTTTTGTCCGGTTTACACAGCCAATGAGGTTACTTGACAATTAGAACTCGTCATTCATTCAAAAACTCGAGATACAACAAATAATGAGCTTTAAAAACCCACAAACACAGGTAAAATATGTCAAATTCGCATACATGTCTAGGGAGCGCATATCTCAGCTCCGGCACATGGAGGGTACAAAAATAGTCTCGGAGATCTAGGCTCCGGCATACGACCGGTTAACATTCTTATTGTATAATTCAGTTTGATTGTCAACCATTTCCTTTGACAATTTGCTGTGCAAGTTTTGACACTTTGAAAGCAACCAACCCAAGTAAAGAACAATAGTATACACACCCGGTGTTAGCTCATTTAGATAGTACATCACACACTAACCGTACGCGGGATACGCAGCTTGAGGAGGTGGCTGGTGGTATATGGGCGGCTGACCGTATTGCACAGCCGCCGTGGGTGGGGCATACTGAGGGACGCCAGCCTGCTCGTACCCGGTCACTGGCGCAGCGGCCGCGGCGTATTGAGCGTGGTCCTGGTACACTCCCGCATCCGCAACTGCGTACTGAGCACTAGAATTGCACATCAAGGATCATAATGACAGTAGTACACAAGGCCCGACACATGTAGAAACCCACACAGATATTAACAGATTAAAACGGACATCTACCACCAACATGCTTTTGACTAGGATGCGACAGAAATCAATTATTAATAAGGAGTGCAACATTCTTCTTCATCTGTGTGGAATATATAAAGAGTCCTACTGGCCATCGGTCGGTCTCCAACTTTATTCCGAGTGAACCCGCATCTCATCACCTCACCACTGGAGAAGCGGTTGTTATGACTCCAGATCACATTTGATTAATAAACTTATTATAATTCAACATAAATGTATAAGAGAAGTAATTTTAAATAAATTTGGATACACACTCGCACACACAGTCATGCTCGCACTCTCGAGGAAAGGGTGACCAGAACTTCAAAATGAGAACATTTGCAAAAAACATCAGCCTCAAATAAGAACGCTTGTAAAGAAAAATCAGCTTCAAAATAAGAAGCATATTTGAAAAATTATCTAAAAATAGAGAGCATTAATATATCATTCCCAAAATGGGGAATAGTTAAAATCATAACAGGAACTGTTAGCAAGCAATTAAACATAAAATTAGAATATTTACCATGAAACCATCAACAAAATGATAAAAAATATTTAGAAAACATCCGCATCAAAATTCATTTACAAAATGGAAATCTTGGAAGAAATATGAGTGCTTTTGTCGACGCACACAGCTAAGTCATTACAATTATGATTGAAGTTTTCCCGAATAGAAACACAATGAACTTAGAAGGTGTTGCAATATTTAAATTACTTTGACACTTGTTAAAGTACAAGAGGACATTGAATTTTGGCTTGTCTTAGCAGCCGAAGCTGAAATTTGAAAACCAGCGTATAAATCTTCTGATCTGAGTTTTCCGTGATATTCTGCCGTGTTTCTAGGACTCCTCTAGGAAACATGGCAGAGCATTCCAAAAAACCCAAACCAGCAGATTCGGAACGGCTGTAAAAACCTTAGAACATTTTCAGCACAAAGTGGGGACAGTAATCCAGCTTCAAGCTGCGACGTGAGGATATAAAAGCGACATGTTCTCACAACGCACAGCTCCGGCTCCCTTTCCCCCACTCACCCATAATGCTGTGCGGAGGCCACGTCATACCCGGGGTGCACTTGGGGGGCGGGCGCAGTCTGGGGAGGCGCGTAGGAGGGGGCGGTCGCGTAGGCGCTGGGGGCGGGCTGCACGGCCGGCGCGTAGCTGGCCACAGCTGCGTAGGCACTATAATCATTCATGGTGGGTGAGTTGCTATTTAAATCCCTCAGGATATTTGGAAAAATTATCGAGGATGGTGGCTGACGTACGGCGAGCTGGTGAATTGATGTATGAAATTGTGACTAATGGAAGGTTTCATATCGGACATAACATTCACAAGACATCTACCAGCTACGTACGAAAATATTAAATATACAAGTGATATGTAACAACAATACAAGATAAAGACAAGACTTAAAAACCCAACAAAGAAATTAAAAAAACATTCAAGAAGAAAGACGTGAAACAGCATAAATCTATGTACGGACAGGTCAGAACAAGTAACTAATTTAGTAAAATCTGTTAGTACAAACAATAATTTCCATCAAAAAATGTACCTTTCGTTTTAAAAATTATATACAGTGGAACCTTTCACAATAAATGATGTGCAAAACAATTTTAAACATGTACAAGGAATTTAGCAAAAAATAAAACTATCCATTCATATTAAGGTGTATTCCTCTTTGGTTCGATGTATTCTTGAATTTCCAATTAGCAAGGATCTGTATAATTTGTTGGATCCCTTGAATTTTGAATTAATAAGGTTCTGCTCTATCTAATTACTCATTTAGGGCACTACATATACAAAAATATTAAAACTAGATAATGAAATAAAATAATTACCTCTGCCCATACTGCTGGGCTTGGTACGGGTCCGGCGCCGGAGGAGCAGTCTCATAGCTTTGGTACGGAGTGTGACTGAAAGGGAAGAAAAATAATTGCATATTATATCAGCATTACACTCGTGTCAGACAGGATTAGATTTGTGTTGTATCAATGCCATAAATATTATAAAAAAAATTATAGACATATCAAGTGGTCATTTTCTTTTGTTAAAGTAATGAGTATAACAAAATAAAATCAAAGAAAAAGAAAAAAATGAGAAAAAGAAATGAATAATCGATATAAGTTACTGTAATATATTAACTTTTTGCAAAAAATAAATCAGAAACACAAAAAAAATTGCTAACTTTGATATTGCATGTCTCCATAAGCTTGAACATTTTTGACTCATTATCAAGGTAAGAATCCACCTGTTTGCTATAGACGTACCAGTATAAATAGGCTTGCGAGGGAGGGCGCCCCTGTCGCGTAACAGAAGTTTCCAGGGTGTAAATTTATTACACAATACATAATGTACAGAATGTCCGGTGATCAGTGTCGGAGCCTTTAATAGATATTTGGTCGGGCAACTCTAAAGCAACAGACCAGTAATGGCAGCCGCTCTATCTGTCAACCTGTCAAACGGTAATATCGGTCCATTATTTGCTTTTTCAGCTTCGCAAAACTTTAATACTTCATTGGAAATTGTTCTTGCACCATCCCGGACTGTTTTGGACATTCAGTGTATGTATTGAAAATCAAGATGTCACAGCTCGCGCTCAAATACGAGAATGAACCGAATGACAGGGCGAGGGGTTACCGCCGGGTGCGAGCGGAGCAGGTTTTAGTTCCAAAGACGCCGCACACCAACTTAACTTGGGCAAGCAATACTAGCTATGAGACACTGTATAAAGGACATTCCACATGGGTATGGCGACCAAAAAACCGCATGCATTGTTAATTTTTTTAAAACGGGATTTTACCGTATGCAGTTCTTGTACTGTATATAAATATTTTTATTCACTGTGTAATCTTACGCTACTACTTGGCCGGATTATCTAGGACGCATTGTTTTAATCGGCGGACGACTTACTTCTGGTGAGCGTACCCGTTGGGGGCCTGCAACTGCTGTTGCGGTGGGGGCTGTTGGTACTGGGGAGGAGGCTGTTGCTGCAAAATAAATTTAAATAGACGTAATCAACGGAATTTCAATTTTCTATCGCAAGTGCTTAACTTACATAAAGCTTTCGCTTACTTCCCAGGAGACCATGAACTACTATATTGATAAACAAAAGTGCTATCTGGATAAATCTATTTTGTATCATTGACTGATTCGGCATTCACATCGTGATGCGACATTTTTATTTAAAAAAAAAAAAAACTATTTAAACTTTATACTAACTACCCACAATATTTCAGTTATTTATTAGTACATCATTAGGTATAGTTAAAAATTAACTTAAATGCAAAATTGTATCCAAGTAGAACAGGGAGTCGCACGTAGGGGAGGGTTCTTTCTTCAATCATACGGAATCAAGCCTAGGATCGGAGAAGTGTTTTGAAATGTGATATTAATCATAAGTATCTTTTCAGAATTTTAATTTTTTTAGAATTTAAATGGTTTCCATCCCTTATGAACAGTTAGGAAACCGTTGCAATCTTAAAATTTTAAATTCTGAAAAGAAACTTATTGATAATTATGGATTTAAAAACATGTCTTCGATCCTAGAACTGTTTGCGTTAGTGACAAAAATAAAAAAACCAAGCGGCTCCCTACCCGAATAGATTTCTAAAATTTTGTATTTACGTTAGTTATTAACTATATACCTGATTACGAAAGGGATTGCTCTTCTCAAAACTCTATAGTAGTAATTAATTACTCAAATGTTGTGTATGTGTTACAGTGAATCTGATTTTCTAGTGAGTCCATCATTCACTGGCATTTTAGAGAAAGTATATTCAAGGTCATTCTTATCATATTCAAAGAGTTTTTCACCAATAGAAATGAATACAATATTTTAACTTGCACTTACTAGTGAATTTATTGGTTTCCGAACTGTCAAAAATTAAATTTGACAAGTCTGAAATCTGTTTCCGTAAAAATCTATGCTTTTAAACGAACTTTTATTTATCCAAATTGAAACAACCGGGCCTTGAATAACAATTTAATAAGTCATTGCGTGAACAAGGTTCTTACTGCATTATTAATTTCTTCTGTGCAAATCAACATTATGTAGGTAACGGATATTATTAAAATAGTCATTTTGAAGTGTTGAAAGTTTCGTCTGCACCAATTCTTCATTATATGATTTTATAACAAGATTCTAATGGCACATGGACCTTGTTTTTCAAAATTTATTTTGCGTTTTGTGTCTCATTCTACACTAGTCTAGTCCAAAGTCATCACAAAGCGACAGTATTTCTAATTTTTATCCTTTGAGCGATAGCATATTCTCTATTCTGTGGCGATAGTTCTGTTTCTCGAACTGTCACACTTCTGGACTGGTCTTTGATATTCAATGATTAGTTTAGGTAGGTAACTAAAACGTAATATATTTTTAAAATTTTAATCGCGAACACTTACGAAATTCTGATCATCTTATAATTCAAAAGACAGTCGATTAAACTCATAAAAATGATACGGTGCGAGCAAGCTTCACGTCTGTCACCGACGTCGAGCCGAGTAAGTTTGCGAACTTAAAAACCGCGCACTTTATGTTGTACGTCTACCACCCGTGCTTACACGTGCGCAAACAAGAAACGCAAACGACATTAGACACATTTTTGATAAAAAGATAGAAAATTGGAAATGCGGAAGAATCTGAATGAATTCAAACGTAAATGATGACTTAGAATCTCTTTGATTTTTGTATTTTTCGCATCGAGTGTTTGTTACTTGACGCACTTTTAAAGGTTCATTTAAAATTAATAATACCGGGTGTATGTTTATTTATGTTTCTATATTTGTAAGAAATAAACTTTTGTTGTATTGTTATAAAAAAAACATATTTAATAAACTTAATTGACAAAATACATATTCATTAATAAAAATTTTCCCTTAACCCCCCAATATTTACATGGTGACATAACCTCGTTTTGTTCCGGCAGTCGTCAGATATCATAAAAAACCCGAGTGCGCGATCTTTCAGCCGACACCTTACTTCGCGATTCGTATTCGTTTTGCGGTGCCGCTGTCCTATTTTAATTTAGGAGTTAAAATAGGACCGCAAAATGAATAAAAATCGTCTAGTGTAGTGCCGCCTTTATACTTTCTACGCTTTAAGAATTACGTGTACAAACTGATGGTTTCACCGATATATTGTCTATGCTTTGAGTAATGTATTTTCACGGATTATGTGTAGTGAATCTGAGAATTCGTTGATTTAGATGTTTTCACTGCCCCCACTCTGCCCGACCGGGAAAAGTACATTTTTACTAGTGAAAGTATAGTCTCACTAAAAATGCAAATTCGCTGTAACATATGTACTACAAAGTTAAAATAAAAATTATACTTTAAATTAAATCTATTTTTTCTTCAATGTTTCCCCAATTTCCAGGGACACCATTTTGAGATGATCTACAGAAATTTGTCACAGGAAGAACATGGGAAAGTAAGATTTTAAAAAGTCCAGTCACAAACAGGGCCAGATGTGGCCGTCTAATTTTTAAATATCAATAATTATTGATGTGACAAATAAAATAAAAACGTAAAGAAGACCACAATTATTAGAAATCTATCGGATGATCACTGGAGGAATTGCAACATAAAAATGAGCCTACCATTTGATGTGGCGGCCGGTACTGCGGCTGCTGGTCTCTTCTGGGCCTCTTGTTCTGCTGCCCGCCCTGGCCCATGCCGCCGCTGTTGTTCATGGGCCTCTTGTTATTCATGTTCAAGCTAGGAATCAGGTTGGAGCCTCCGGTCAATGGCACATTGTTTTTGGACGGGCTCGGCTGCGGCTTGGGCGGTTTCTTCAGCATCGGCTGCTGACCCTGGTGTTGGTTGGCGCTGTTGTGATGCTGCTGCGGCTGTTGGTTGTTGTTGTGATGCTGCTGCTGGGGCGGAGGCTGGAGCTGCGGAGGACCGTCACCCCCGGGGCCCATCGGACGGTGGCCCGGACCCTGGTTAAAGCGACCTGATGGCAATGTTTAAATCAGTTCAAATTGGAGGAAACAATAAATATGTATATACGGGTGATTTCGGGAAGGCCAAATTGAATCAAAAAGGACATTATCTCTTAGTAAAAAGTTGATAAAAAAAATGATCAATTGGATTGGAACTCACCCCTAGGACCCCCTCTATTCCCGCCTCTCTGTCCAAAGTCGCCTCTGCCACGATTGCCCCGGAAGTTGCCCATGTTCCTGCCTCCAAAACCGCCTCTCTGGTCACCTGAAGAAAAAAATTCTATCCTTATATGCATTTGAAACGGGCCTAACAATGTTCAAAAAGTACATATGACGCAGACATGCCACCCAAAATAGCATATCTTGGCTCATGCGCGGTATTACACTTTCACAGGTGCCAGCCATACTATTGTTTTTTTATTGTTAAAATAGGTAATATAATAACATTTATATTTCCTAATATATATACATTGTAAAAATCAGTATATTAAATTTCTATTCAAAAGTACGTATCACAAACTTTCTTAGTTTTTTCTTAAAGATTTTCATATTTTTTTTGTCTCTAATATCCTCTGGCAGACTCACATAAAACTTCATCCCACCGTACATCACAGAAGTTTGCGATCTTTTTTCTCTTTGTGAATGGTAATCTTATTTCATCTTTTTTTCTTGTACAATGGTCATGTTCATGTTGGTTTTCTCTTATTTTTCTTACTAATTCAAATGTATTGTTGTGTCCATTAACAATTTTGTATATAAATAGAAGTACATTCAATTTAATTATTTGTCTTAATGTCAGTTGTAGGAATTGATATCTAATATTAAAAATCAGCTTTGCATTAAAATGACAATAGACTTTACTGTATAACTCTTCACTCACGATTCTGTGGTGGCCCTCTTGTCTCTATTGTCGGCACAGGATGGGGCCCCGGTCCCTGCGGCCCCCCCCTCGGCCCACCAAACTGACCGCCTCCTCGTGGTGGACCAGGAGGCGGGAAAGGACCCCTGAATCCCATACCTGGTGGCGGATGCGGAGGTCCGAATCCACCACGCATCGGGTGTCCAAAACCTCTCATGGGAGGACCCATGGGGCGCATTGGTGGACCGGGACGACCACGCATTCCCATTCCCCTAAAATAAGACAAAATACAAAAATCGCTAAATACATTGCAGTGGAATTTATTTAGTGACTGACAATGGCAAGAAATATGTTTAAAAAAATGCTTTACTTATTATATAGAAAATATACTCCAGTACAAAAAAAAATGCAAAAAAATATTTATACCAGACTCCGGATTATCCAGGACAAATTTTGAAAGTCAGTGAAAAAATATTTTTTTAAATGGAAATTTCATAATGGCCAAACACGTGTTTAGAATCGAAAACATTGGCTGTTTGCTAATTCATAAAAGTCAAGATGTCTCAAAACATTAATTATTGTTTCACCTTTTTACAAAATAGAGCATAATTTATGACTTGCGACAATGGTATTGCTTGCCGTCAACTGTCAGGGATGCTACAGTTTTTATTATGAATGTCTTCATCTTCTTTTTGTACCATGTCAAGTCCCCCAACGTCGATAAAAAGTATTTGACGACATGTGTAAACACACACCTGCACGATTTTTAGACATAAATAGCGCAAAGTGCGTGATTTTTGCATTCTTGGTTAATTTTCATTGCTTTTGGATTTGAACTGTGAAATTGATTATGCAGGATTTTTTTTTGCATCCATCCCGGATAATTGAGTCCACGGTAATTAATTTATCTGAACCGCGGGATTCACTTTTCAAATGTTTTATTTGGTCAATTTTGTCAGCTTAAAAAATCATGAACAGGGAATGTAATTACCTCCCCCGGTCAAAGCCTCCCCTTCCTCTCATGGGGCCCCCCATGCCGGGTGGTCCGCGCGGCCTCATTCCTCGTGGGCCGTCCATCATGGCTGCTCAATTAGACGACTAATACTGTAAGTAAACTGGTATCATAATCATTAAGTCATTACATCATTCTAGATAATGTTGAACATGCATTTGGTATTGGTTCCGTATGTGCAGTCGCCTTGAGCGTTGTACGCACTTTGTATACAGACGTTCAGTGTCTACAGTAAGTCTGTAAACAGCGGTTTAGGTGAGAAACTAGTATTCACAATGCTGGAATCAAATGTACCCTACAAAAAGATCAACTCAGATGACTCGGGCATTGTAAGGCTGTATTGTTATGGAAAACTGATCTACTGTAATCCACATAAACTATTGTACAAAGTATATAAAACGTTTGAGACAATTGTGCACATTTGGAACCAGATTATCTCTATATAACCATCAATACCTCTGTGTTCTTATACATATAATTACATGTATGCATTTACTATAAACACCAAAATATGTATATGCGATATTTAATATAACTACTACTTTTGGCTATTTGGTTTGGAATCTAGTGATCTTGAAAAAACGCAGTAATAAATGATTTGTAAGGAATATTTTCGTCACAAATTGCAATACACTTTACAAACTGTAGAAATACAAATACACACATATGTACATTGACTAATAAACTAGTAATTCATGTACTTGAGATGTTCTGTTTCAGTATGTGTATGAATAAGTATTTTGGCTTTGTAAAAATAAAACAATCTAAATACGCACCTCAATGGAAACAATGTCTCCAACATCGTTATGCGAAATATTACGCGATAGAAAGGCAGTCAAAACAAGTAAACAGAATTATAATAAGTAATCACGCCAGAGCTAACTTTTCATATGGAGCCAAAATGTAAGCTGAGGTTAGGAAAGTGAATCAAGAAATGTAGTACGCCCGCAGTCAAATGTAAGCATAATATCGATCGAATTATGAATAAAATATTATAAAAATTACAAGGCTCGATTTAATGGAGCTTATAATCGGGAAAAGCTGAATTTGCACTAAAGCGAAACATGAAACCGCTTCCTGATAAACCCTCAGAATTTATTCACCTATAAACATATCCGGAAAGAATTGTAATGTTTTCATAAAATTGTTCATTACCTTGAAAGCCAAGCACACAAATTATCGAAACTTTAGTCGATAATACACATTTGTTTCACCAGCAAAAAGAATTAATTCGACAAATGCAGATAAATTGACAGCGGCTACGCTCGCCACACTTCAATTTTTAAAATGGCGGAGAAGCGTTCTGAAAGTGTTGCCAAAATATTAAAAAATGTGGCTGAATAAATTAATTAAAATATCGCATACAAATAAAAGTTCAGCCTTGCACATTTCTTAACAGGCGAATTTTAATGAAAACATATATATTATATTGAAATGAAGGATCAATTTTCTTTGAAATAAACATAGATAAATGTGTGAATTTTTTGTTTGGAAGGTAGGATTAGAACAGTACATTTTTTAAATAGAGAACAAATGAATAAATATCATAATAAATATTCAAAGTCAGAAATTTCAAAATTAGAATTGAAAGAGAAAGAGAAAAGAAACCCCACGTTAAAAATTGGTTTACGATAACATTTTTTGATAAAATAACCTACGTTTCCGCATTTATATAACTTGATAATTATTGATAATAATGAAAGCTCAGATTGTATGATTGATGATTCAGATGTATACAGATATATAACTTGATAATTATTGATAATAACGAAAGCTCAGATTGTATGATTGTTGTGATTTAAAACCTTTTCGTATCTTCTTAATTTGTCTTCTTCTGTCGATCTCATGCAATCTTCAATGTTTGTCTACTTATTTAATTTCTGCCGACCCCTGTCTCTCATATTCTGCTTTCTTAGGGCCAGTTGAAAAAGATTTTTTATGAAAACGAGTGTTTTGATTTCTGGAAAACCCAAAATATTTTTAGTATAGTATGGGTAAGAGATTATAAGAGATTCTTAAAACTTGTTGAGGGCCAAAAAAACATAGATAAAAGTAAATCACCAAGGCCAAAGATTTTCTGAATTTTTTGTGATTTTTATTTTTACGAATAAACCATGAAAACATGTGTATATTAAAAAAAACACACACATTCATATTATTTTATCGTAATTGTCGTAATGCAATGATTTTTTTATCGTTTAAGTAAAAAAAAATGATTTTCAATTCCGATACTGTTGCCAGCGCAACATTATACGAAAAATAATAATTTATTTTTATTTGTTTTTTTATTATCATTTGATGCCTACCTTATAATCTTCTTCTGTGTGGTATATTTTGTTGCACGGCACGGCACACGAAGGGACATCGCACTCATAACACATAAATATGATACACTTTCACACACACACACATATTTCAAATAAACGCAACAAAATTGTGTGTATTTTTGTTAATAAATCACTGTTAGTATTCAATTGAATCATAAACCAACAAAAACTGACAAATATTGCAAAACATATCGTATATATTTGTGTATACGTGTACAAATAAATCGAAAATCGAAAAAAAAAAATTGTATTTCCCGCGCACTTTGTGCGTGACCTTGAATGACGGAATATTTGAATTTCGATTGCGCAACACGCGATCGGGGCGCCACCTACAACTATTCTATACGATTTTTACGGCAGAAAAACTTCTGTTTTGATTGTTGATTTAAAATATAATCCGTGATGTTTTTGGATTGAAAATGGAACGACAGGTCACCACGGGATTTCTCTACCGGGAAAAAATCACGTTTTTCAAATTCGATACGCGGCCGTCGAGAAATAATTAATTTTGTGCCTGTCGCACATATCCGACGCGGCACTCTGGCCCCTGTTATTGTCTGTTGTACAGGTACGACGCGGCCCCGCGCTTATTAAAATATTTCTTGTTTTAATAAATACATACTTATATGAGTTTTATTATTCTTTCTACAGTTTTATCGATTTGTAATTGTTACGGAGATGGCTTTAAGAAAAAAAATGTAAACATGGCGACGTAAGAGTAGGACCGATATGGAAGCTTTCGCTCATAAAACGGTCCTGAGAATGCGGTGGGTCTCTACTCACTGATGCATGCGAGTACGAGACATCCGCCACAATCGTATTTGAAGGCTGGTTTGTCACCCAAAACGTTGTGACGCATCATCTTTAACACACGTGCCCTAGGTTCTCCATCACTCCATCACTCCATTATTTATTTATATTTATATTTATTCAGAAAACCAATATCTAACAATAATTAAGTAAATACAAAAAATGTGAAACATAAAAAAAACAATTACAGGTTTTCACTGGTAGTGAAAAAATATCGTATTTGCGTGGTATACCTACAAACATATGATGTAGTATATTGACGAAACTATATATAATTGATTTAGTGGAAAATAATAACATATTATATATTTTATATATAAATAATAGCATAATAATAATAATAGCATATACGGTGCAATTCATTTCAGACGAATGTTATTCGATACCTAGAATTCGATAAACGGAAACTCATTCTCACTGACAAATACATTTTTGCATGATTTTTGCTATTTAGAATTATGCAGGTTATATTTTACATATTACGACTGTACGAGTACCTACGAAATAATATTTTTACGTCAATATGAAAGTACCTACCTACCTACCTATATAAATTATATCGTTATCGCAAGCTTTAAAATCGTCCAAATGCCTAGTAGGTTCCAACTGCTATCGCAATGATGGAAAATAAGGATTTAGGAAAATCCAACATTGTTATTATGTCGTTATTTTCATTACGTAGGTATTTAGTATTAAATATGGGTATTCATAAGGGTTATGAATTTATGAATAAATTTAAACCGAAAACTTTCATAAGATAATTCAATGTAAATGTATTTTGATATATCTACCTATTATATGTACCTACGTATTTTGATATGTTTTATGCTACAGGATTTTTTTACGATTGATTTTTTTAAAATCTTTATTTTCTAATTTTTCATTTTGATTAAATAAAAGTTTGAGACATTTTTTTCTTATTTAGTTAACCTTACTAGACCTAAGTCAACCTTACGATAGTACTCTACGATTTATATTTTTGCTACCTGGAGAGTCAATTTAGTCAAGTTTTCGAATCTTATTGCAAAAAATACAGCTAAACGCGCATTTAATCAATTATTATGATAATATAGTAAGTAGGTACCTATATTGTGTTTACCACAATCCCACATAATAATAATTTCGAACGTCCGTCCGTTTCCGTTTCCAAAATCATTAAATAAAATGAAGACATTGACGTTTTTTTAAATAAAATGCTCTGAATTAGATTTTTTTAATATTTAGATATTTTTTGAATATTTCAGTTTAATGAAAATTAAAATAATAATTGCATTACTATATCGCATATGTCATTGGTGTTGATCATTAATCAAAATATATAATTATCCGTCACTAACGCTATTGGATGGCTGACATAATAATGTGATATAATATAATAATGAGCTATAAGAAACAAAACGATATTTTATTCTCTATTAAATAATGTATATTACTAACGTTAACAAGACGCTATTCTTTTCTTTATAGCGCTGTTCTCACAATATTAAAGTCGGAATATACGTATAATAAAAGTAGGTACCAACGTCATTTTTGATGGATCATAGCTAGTAAAATATAACACCAAAATACTATTTAACCTTTCTTGCAATAAGATGAATGAATTATTTATCAGCGTGTGAGAATTTTATTTTCTAGGCGGCAAAGACGAGTCACTTCAAAAAAATGTCTAATGTTATTGCCTATAAAAAGTGGGTATACGATTTAATATTTAAAAACAGCCGACTTGAACCATACTTGAATTCTCTTTTTTGCAAGGTGCAATAGGTAATATTTAAAAAATATGCATATTCTTGTGTAGGTGTACCTATTATACATATAAACAAGTGTTAATAAGTTTTTGAAGTGTCAAAAAGCAACAATTATCTCTAAATCGATAAAACAAATTGAGAATAATAAATAATCTGACATTTTTTCTATCTATTGTGATCGAAAACTCCATTCTGTGATCGACACAAAGGACGGGCGCATGTGTGATGTACATAGGCAGGTACCTACTATCGAGCACTTTCACAGAAACAGTTAATTTGTCTGAAAATTATAATTTGAAATATTTATCACATATTGAAACTTATAATTTTTATAATTCTTTAAAAAAAATCTATTTTTATTTAAATTTCCATCGATTTTCCAGGATTTAACATAAATATAGCAGTAACTAGATATTTTGGTACTTAGGTAGTTTACATTGTTAGCAGGTCGAAAGCGATGATATTCGTAAAAAATAAAAAGTAGTAAAAGTTTGAAAAGGATTTCAAAAGTGACGTTGGGAATTTAATGAAAAGTGCTTCGAATGCAGTAATTTCTAAAAAAAAATCTGAGCGGTGGTTCTGGTGCAAAGTTAACGCAAATATTCTAAATGCAGTATAAATTAGGTAGTTTAGGCATATAATATGTGGTAAATCCATTTATTCAAATTACGGGTAAATATAATATTAGTGATCACAAGTAGACAGAACCCTTTCTATTTAAGAAAGACAATCAAATTAGTATGCGTAAGCCGTGCGTACGAGGCACATTGTTTCGTTGTGTTGGTGTTTATACTCGTAAACACCGATAAATCGAAACAATGTGTGTTGTATGCACGGCTCGATTTTCTTTCTTAACCGGTCGTGTGCCGGAGCGTGGATCTGCGCGACAACTTTTGTACCCTCTATGTGCCGGAGCGCAGATCTGCGCTCCCTAGACACGTACGCGAATTCGGCCTATTTTATCTGCGTTTATGGGTTTTTAAAGCTTATTATTCGTTGTATTTCAAGTTTTTGAATGAATGAACGATTTCTATTTGTCAAGTAACCTCATTTGCCGCTCAAACCGGACAAAAAATCATTCCAAATGTCGTCTTCGAACCGCGCTTTTATTGTGTTATTTATCTGTTAAAAAAAGTGTTTTTTTTTTTAAATAAAAAAGTGTTAAAATGAAGTATTTTTATATTTTTTGATATATTTAGAACGAAAATCTTGAAATACAATATCTTTGGTGTTATTGCTTCCATGGTTTTAATCGATAAACATGTGCGTACATTCCTGAGAGTAAATTTCATTACTTATTTTCATAATTAATGAATATTTAATTATTGAAATGTAAGTAATTATTAAAGTTTTGTATATTGAGAAACCAGAAACTGCAACTTCTTAGCGATTATTGTTTATTTTTACATGAATATAACCATACCAAAAAAGTTTCTAAAATACAGCAATCGTGCGCGAAATTGCGCGGCAGACAGGGTACATTTCGCGTTACGTACGGCCGGCATACGACCGGTTAAATGAAAAGAGATCTACCTATTCAGCATAGTGAGTAAGATTGCGAAAAAATCACTTAGGTGTTTCGGTCGAAAGAAACGGATGATTGAGGAGCGAATGGTAAGAAAGATATATGACGTGAACAGAAGAGTCCGTGAAAGACCAGGTAAAATAGGTAGATACTGGAACGATGTAGTGTTAGAGAGGCTATACAAATGTGGATGAGGCGAAAGTTGTGTTACAGAACAGAGTAATGTCGTTCTAATTTCTCTGCTTACTCCCGCGGAGAAAATTTGTTGGGAAATTAGTAGTTAGTTCGGTACTTCTGAATATTTTTTGTGTCTCTGAATATATTTTACCTACATTGGACTCGATCAAAGATTTCAAATATAAAATTTATGCATAAATTGTGCAATATTCTGAAAATGTAAATCAGTTTGTCTTTATAAGTGTAGGTGGCACCGATTGATACCAAAGATAAAACAGATTTCTACCATACTTATACAGATAGGTATGTCACTTCGATATTTTAACCATTTTAAACTAGGTAAAAATGCCATCATATTAATAACTTGGTGGTTTTCTAGGACTTTAAATCCCTCGACCATATGATAACTATGGGAGAGTCTTACCATCAGAACGACCAACATATCAAGGGTAACATTTTGAGTTTGAAAAAATTGACTTTTAAACATAATTAATTTTTATCAAACAGATTTTTCCAGTACTAAATCCATTTCCCCATCCTTCCACTCCCCCTGGAAATGAATTTACCGTACTTTCATCATGTATTAATGTATTTTTATATATTTTTTAAAAACTCTTTCATCCGTTGACCTTTTTATTGAATTTGTTAAATGTGTCTTCTTATTCTGTTATTATATTATCATTTGTTTTATTCCATTGTATCAAATAAGCTGTTTGAATTCTGAATAATAAAAAAAAATTAATTAGTAAGAAAGAGACATAGACCAGATATTTCTTTATTTGGAGTCCTTTGATTTTGCTGACACTTTCCAATTTCAAAAAATACAACAGATTCCCAGTAGTTATGACATTGCAACGATTTTTGCAATTGTGATTTAAATTTAGAAATGGGGTTTACTTTTTCTGGTGTACCGGTGATTGTTTGTTGAATTACAAACAATCCCAGCTGCCATTCATCATTACGATCAAACACCACCAGACAATCATAGTTTATCTCATCACTAGTTTCTAGGTACCTACTTATTTATATTTTCTAATATCTTGATTTAAGTAGGTAAGTAGGTACCTACCTGTTTCACTACTAATGTAGACTTTATTGACATAACTTCAATATTATTAATTCGGTTTCAAATGAGCTGGCCCTGTGAAAACTTACTCATATGTTTGATAAATTGTTGCGTGAAACATGAATTATGATGTCGTTAATCACTGGAGGTGAGATTGCTCATTCATATTTGTTGAAATGGTAGGTACCTACCTAGGTACCTATTGTTAGGCAGGAAATGTATAATGTCAAATAGTGAGTTGTCATTAAGGGCCCATTATTAATTTTATTCACCAAGGTCAGTAGAAACGGATTATTACAGTGGACCCTTTTGTGAAGACCTACGGCTATTATTTTATAAATGATTTTCTTAAAAAAGGAAACGGTGCTAAACCAGGAAGTAGGTATATTTAATATTGAAAAATGACCATTTGAGATAATGATGTTTATTTATATTTCCCAATGCACAAGGACCAACGTAATAAAGAAGGTAGTATCTACGTAAGTACCTAGTGTATTATTAGATAGATAAATTTATTTCACATTCATAGGTGACAACTTTTTATAGTATTTACAAAAATATATAAGCATGCTTCATTGTTGCTGAGGGTCTTGGCAGAAAAGTAAACACTACATTAATTTGACGCCCTGCCTGCTACACTAGTATTTTATTGTATTATAGCAGACAGTGCTCTTCTAGTAGGTAGGTACGGTATATGTATGTATATTATTAGTATGTACCTATTCTTCTCTCTATCGTTTTATTATCTTGTGAGTATCTAGGTTTTTTGGTCCTTCAATTGCTTCTTCTTTCTGTTGGTACCTATAAATTTTGATGTATTGTTGTTTATCTATTACCTTCCGCCTGTCGTGAGGCCTGCGAAGTAATTGTTCAGATATTTTAAAAAATAAAGTCATTTATCGGGCTTCTTTATGTCTTCTTGTAGTTTGTTGTACCTACAAATTTCGTTCTAGTTGATACTAGCACTCTGTTTAGTCTATTCGTTAGATTACAAATCTTGTATCCCAGTTAATTGATTTCCAATCGCGGATGTTTAAAATTACTGCGTCTTTGCTTACTTCATCCATCAAGCGAAGTTTGAGTAGCCTGTCTCTTCAGGTTTACTTGGTGACAATCGCTTTGGTTTTTTTGTCTCTCATACTCTATACATATCCCATTCACCTTCGCCGAAATGTGAAACTTTCCGACATCGGATTCTTGGAACATGAAGATCTCTTTTACTCAAGAAGTAAACTAAAGACACAGTCTATAAAACTCTAATAAGACCTTTCCTTTCCTCATTCTTCTGAAAATCCATATTTCATAACTCTGTAAACATATCTACGATATTTATCTGATCGAGCTTTTGTCTTTTTTCTATCAAAAGTATTCAAAAATTGACTCGGTTACTCCAAGTCTTCCGTTTTTATTTTGAGCATTATCCAAAAATATGTATTTTTACTTTCACACACAACACTGTTATAGGTCGACCACAATCAAAAGACCGTTCCCTAGCTTTGTCCGGTAAGAAGAAAGCGGGGGGAAAGTTGCCTGGCAAGCCCGTATTCCAAATAAATATATATTTTTTTGCCTCAATATGATATTCCAAATAAATATATATTTTTTAGTTTAAAAAGGTTACTTACTTACTAGAAAATCTTCTTTTGTGTTCATTTTTTGCATCGTAACAACACACATTTCTTGCGCACATTCTTTTGAATGCGGTCTAGTTATAACATCAGGTATTCTTTTTTTTAAAAGAAAACAAAAATATCTATAACATCGTATCATCAGGCAATTGAAAGTACTTAAAGACGTTTGGGCAGCGCTTACTTAAATAGAAGACTTAAGTCAAGTAGTGATAAATAAATCAATGATTTATGGGCAAACAGCCGATTCATGAATTTTTATTGTATAAATTATGAAAACAATAATTGTTTCATTCTCAGGTTTTTATTGGTCCGTTATTGTTTTCTGTATTCTAAGAAAACTGTTGCAGCACTGAAAAACACGTAATTTGGAAAACACGTCTTCGCGTCATTTTAAAACGTTCGGAAACAAAAACAATACCAGAAATATAATAAACGTCAACAACAAAGAAGCGTGTCTCAATAATTCTCGTAAATGTACCTACTCTATTCATAAATGAACATATATGAACATGATGTGTCGTAGAGACAATATTCGCCGATTCGCTCAATATATCCAGGGTCGGATTGTGGCCTACGCGCCTTAAGCCCCAGTATTATGCAAATTATGTATCGTATCATCGGTATAAGCGCAATACCGTGTACACACCATTTGTAAAAAGGAAGGACAAAAAACTGCTTACAGCTGCTAGGATTATAAAAAAATTGTTGGGCGACTGCTGGATGAAGTCCTTCACGTGACTTTATGGTTAATATTTAAAGGTCGATCGGATCATTGTGGATTCGCAACGTGATCAATCCATATGCCATTTAGGCATGTTCAGAATATACAAGTCCAGAATCGGGCTATGAGAGATGGCCAGGTACGGGTGGCGGGTAGGTACTTACTTACCACAAATTATTCAGTAGGTACGTCAAAATGTAGAGATATATCACATATTAATATTGGAAAGTCAATATATTGTAAGTTGGCACGAAGTTAATTGTTGTGAGTTAGGTACTCTAGAAACGCGTCTGCTGAGGGCGTCGGCCATAAAGGGAATGAAAGCCCTAGCACGTGTGTCCCATGTGTTCGCCGTTAAACACCAAATATCTACTCTGCCAATCTTCGCACATTGTCCATACAAAACATCAATACGAGAGCGTTAGTATAAATGTAAACTACTTTAAGTATTTTCGAGGGGTCAGGATTTATGGACCCGCATTTTCTTTTTCCGGTCCTGAAAGTAGAGATACAGGATTTATCGTTACATTTATACATATATACATACGTAGCTACGTGTATACATGTAATAAGGGTGGCGTTTGAGGTAATTAACGATAACATAAATGTGTTGCATGACAGCCATCCACAAATTTTATGTTATCGAGTAATGTCACATTTAATTATTTACAAATTAAGTACGACGATACTTTTTGCATGAAATAATAAAATAATATTATGTGTTGCAGCTATTTCTAGCCATGTTCAGACTGATTTTTAACAGCACTTAATTTGATGACCTGTGTGCATGTATTAACGATTTAATTGAACTAACCTTTAGAGATCGAACATTAGGTCTCAAAATAAAAAAATAATAAAACGCGTTACATGTCTTAAACATGCGGATCCCAAAAGCCCGCAGAAAAAATATTTTTAGAAGACTATTGTATTTTATATACGTTTTCAGGATTTAGTTTCAAGTGACATTATTTCTTCTTCGTTAATATCCACAAAGTACCCCTTAACGACTTAATCAGGTTTTCACAGCCATTTAAAATCCCCAGTTAATATCTACGACGTTTCGGATTCCATTGCAGGATTCATCATGAGGGTTCACATCTACTTGCAAAGTGATGCAAAACGTCGACCAGAATGGTCGAAGACACGTAATAATGCATTTATACATTATATCCCTACTTGATAGCTTTCTATAAAATGTTACGCACTTTTGTAACGCGATTTTTTTACACAACTTCGTGAATCGTCTTATTCCGTTTTAAAACAAAAATAATATTTTATTCTATATTAATAAATTAACAACAGCGACAAAATTGTCACCTGAACCATTTTGCTCGCGGTGCAAGTTGAATTGCCATTCAAAAGATTTAGAAATCCCGGTGACATCACGAATATCACTTTTCAGATACCTACCTGCGGGGACCTACCGTTCAATGTACGCAGACGCTCACATTATTACGCTTCGTGGTTGTGAAATTTTGACAGTTGTTGTATGATTACGATTAAACGCTAGGATGTTCAGAAAATAACGAAATATTATTTTTTATTTTTGTAATATTTTTTTTTCTATTCAGAACAATTTTTTTTGTAAATGTGTCAAGTACCAGAGTTAAGTAAGTATCAGAGTTCGTGGATTGTAAAGATGTTTGTCGGTTGATGTTTATTTCTCACCGGAGGTATGCTCCGGTAGCAAGTGAAGAAAAAGTTAAGTAAGTAAAATAAGGAACAAAAAAACTATTGGCGCGCTCGCAGGTCCGCCAGATGCTATAGCAGAGACCTTAAAACAACGATTTGGTGGCGTTGCCTGTCACCCTAGCACGACTTCCTTTGTTCTCGTTTGTTTACAGGTGACGGTGGGCCCGCACGCCGGTTTCTTTATGTAAATGTAAACAAAACTGCGATTGTTTTCGGCTAGCAGGTACACGGCGCAGAGTTGGATGGCTACCACCACAGTTCTAGATGTGTTAGTTATACTTAGCGTTCCAAATTGAAATCAATAGCAGCGCAGTTTTCCATATAAATGCTGGTACGCCAACCATACTATTTCAGTGATATGATTTGGAATATATTATTTGGAAAAAAATTAATTTGTCATTTTTAAGTATTCTTTTTAATTTATATATCGTTTTCTGATATTATACAATAGAAAATTACACATGTACCTACCTACCTACGAAAGAAAAACTGTTACATAATATTCAGACGACGATATAAAAGAGTTTGGTTTTTTATAACCATCAATGTTACTTATACTTACACAATGTTACTTACAGGTAGAAGGTATGCTGAAGAAGTGATCCGCCCTTGACCTCTAAATAGGCAAAATCTGCTTTATATGATTTCAAGTATACTCTAATATAGTATTTATTGTCTACTCAAATTTTTTATTTTTTTGTACCTTATCTTTTGTTTTTATTTTTGTATATACTTAAATTTTTATCTTAATTTTATATGTACATTTTCTTTTCTTTTAGATTTATGTATTCTTATGATTGTATATATTTCTAAATTCTTTCTGTTTTCTTTTTTACGTTTATACTTCTTTACTATTGTTATTTGTTACTATTACATAACTATCAAATGAGAATAACTACCACAGAACAGGTTTTACCTAGTGTGGCAGTTATTAGTAACTTATATTAAAACAAATGTAAAATAAACAAGAAATAAAAAAACTCAAATTAAAAAAAAAATGGGCGTCATATTTTACTCATCTGTCTTTAAGCTTTTTTTAAGTTGCATATCGGAAATTGACGTTTATTGATAAAATAACATTTTAAATTTTAATAGCTTGCAACATCAGTTTTTTTAAATACATGACAAAATATATTGATTTTATTAATGTTTTACATTTAATGAATTTAATAAAAATAATTTTGCTCACCGGTAGGTAGGTTTTAGTTAATTCTAGTTTTATAAAAATGTGTCCAACCACAATGTTGTTGAAATGAATATTGAAAGAATTTATGCGATAAAATTCCAACATCTAACGTTGAGTTGTAAAATAAATATTTTATAATATTGAGAGCAACTACTTCTTGGTCACCCACGAATCGAACAGCCGTGATGTGTTTATAAAGTAACCCGACTGGCTCGCCTCCCGCCAGTGCGAGTTCGATATTTGAAAAGTGCGACCGCTCTTTTGTTTACTCTCGATTCTCGTGAAAAATATCCGAGTCTAGAGCTTGGAAACAATTTAAAATTGAAATAATTGCGTTTATAACAGTGGGAAAGTAGATTTATGTGCGTAGATATTCAATAAATACGTGAACTTTAGCCGGAGGCGTCATAAATGTGAGTAAATCTTTGATTTTTAATCCGCTTTCTCCGGGACGCTGTCACCTCGGAATGTGTGTGTTGCCTGTTATCGACAAGTAAAACTTTTACCGTGAAATGTGAACCGAAGCGTTGCAAAACCGGACATCTTCCGAATGCCGGATACCTAGCATCCGTTTTCTTGGAAATATTTTTACTCTGCAATAACATATTTTGTAATACGTATTTCTTAAGTCATATTATAACGCTGCATCGAGTTATGTGTAGTACCCGCAGTATCTACATACTCAACAATATTTTTATTTACTTACCTAGGTATATGTATTATATTCTATACATTTTTTGTTATTTTAAAATAAGTTGTTTGCGATCAAATGAATATTTTTATGACGTTGATAATAATAATAATATTATTATATATGATATGGTACATTGTTGCTTCCTTGTAATTTGATTTTCATTCAATTCCACTCACAAGTCACGCATTAAATTTTTTTCAAAGATATAAAAAGAAAAAATACATCGATTTATTGGGTAATATATTAAAAGAATGTAACAATTTGAACTCTCGTAGTAACGTATAATTTAATATGAACGATCCCAGTAGTAACCTAATATTTTTTCGTGAATTAGATTTTTCTGTATATCTTTCTAATTGATTAATTAATTTGATTTAAAAAAATTTCACAGAACTTTGTTCTGAAAAATTACAACTTCACAAATATGAATATGTTCTTGAATATATATATATATATACCTAGTAGGTAACCAGTGTAAACAAATGCTTGTATTTATTTAATGTATTTTGACAAGTTTAAAATATAGTAAAATTAGTGGTAAACACGTCACGTGAATACAAATCATATAGCTATGTTGGGTGTACTTCAAATTTGTTAACTGAATTCCTACCTAAAATTAAAATATATAAGGGATAATATAAAAGCAAAGACAGCTAAAAATTAAAAATATTTTGAATACACCGAGGATTACTATTTTAGAATGCATTGAATTTGAGATTTTATTAGAAATATAGATTTATCCCTAATTTGTTCCGAAGCAGGATTCTCCTACACCTTTGATATGAGTCATATATTATGTTAATTATTAAATTAAAATTTTTAATATATCTTAAATCATCATTATTTATAACATTTACGATTTTAATGTACTTTTGTTATGAAAATGTTATTGAATTGAATTAAAGAAACAGCAATTTCCAAAAATTAAAAAAAAATCAAATCAGTCACAGAAGACAGCTAATTTAGAAAGAACTGAATTCGAGATTTTATAGAAAATATATTACGTAGCTCTATCCCTTAAAGCAAAGATAGCACGATTCTCGTAGTGGAAAAAACAAAGACAGCAATATCCAATTCAACCAATCAACTCCCAAGGATGTATCACCTGACAAAATGGCCGCTTCATACTAAAGTGAGAGTTGATATCAATTTATAATATACAATAACATCATAGAAAAGAGCGATACATATTTAATTATGTAAATAGCATGAGCTGCATTCACATTTGCATTAGCAATGTCAGGTAGGTAGTAGGTATTTATTTAAGTATACATGTATATTATAAAAGGAATGCTGAGGTGTCAATTTAATTAATTTTTTTATTTCCAAAAGGATCTAGTTTTCATTGATTCCAGAGAAATTCCCTTGAATAGTGACAGGTTTTTGTATTTATCTCGGAAACGCCGTAGTGAGATATTGTTGCCTTTGCTTTTATACCCCTCATATGTCAATATGTATTGCGAAATTTTGAAGGAATTTGATATAACTGGCCACCAACTCGATGGTCAATTAACATCGGTCAAATAATGAAATAAAATACTGAACTTTGTTTTTTTCTACTTATATTTGAGCACTTGTTTCACTACATGTTCCGGAAACGTCCGTTTCCTTCATCAGGTGAATTGAATTAAGAATTAAGAATTAATGTCTTATTCTTGATGTTGATGATGAAAAATAAGAATGATGAAGGAAACGGACGTTTTCGAAACATGTAGTGAAACAAGTGCTCAAATATAAGTGGAAAAAAACAAAGTTCATTGTTTTATTTCATTATTTGTTCATTATGGATTTCCACAAAGTTAATGCCGAAACATTCAATAACATCAGTCAAGTTGTTTGGCCAAATTGAAATTGAAAGCTGTTGAAAAATAACTCCTTTTATCAGAATACTGAGCGCCAATCGGCAGGACTTAAGTTTAAACTCAGCCTAAACAATATAATCAGGATTAATGCAACACGCCCTTATGACTTAAAATGACGTTGGATAAAAGTCTACGAACCTGAGCTTATATCTTAAATTATGCAATGATTTTCATAAAGTTATAATATATAAACTCTGAAATGTTAGTGCCTCAAAGTAATAACAAAAAAACTAACCCATAAAAACCAAGTTTAATTATACTCCCTTTCTTTGTAAAATATAACAACAATTAAAGACGAATTAAAACATATAACATAACACTAAACTTACAGTAATTTAATATATTTCTAAAATGTCAGGTGTTTTGAGCTTTGATAAGACACTTCATGCTTTGAAGATTAAATTCTAAAAACATTTGTCAGTCAATTTAGATTTTCGACATTCGTAGTGAAGTACCTATTATGTATACCGACGGAGTAATTCAAATTTAGAAAATATTCCGCGATGTTATCGGGCCGCCGTTGCTAATAAAACTTTTCTAATGATTCCAGTTTGAAAAAACCAATAAAATTTCTAAAAATCCGAAATTATACTATAATTATTAATTTTTTTCAACTAAAATTTGGTAGATCTTCTTGATCGTCACCACGAATCTACTTGTCAAGTTTCAGCTCGATTGGATCACGGGAAAAGGGTCAAAAATCGATCCAAATTTTTTTTGACGGCAAGCCGGCAAGCAAGCAAGCAGACGCTACGAGTTAATATAAAGGGAGTAATAAAAAGGCTGACATACTGAACTTAATCTTTTATAATGTTAATATTATTAAAATATTCTTTACGGACCATCACAACATGTAGGTGTAGCATCCAGACACAAATTGGAAATTAAAACTTAATTAAATTAAATTAACCGTACCTTGGAGGACTCAAAATTCACCTATTGGTGGATTACTTAGAGATTCATTTGATCTGACTATCTGAGGTCTATTCGGTGAGTGGCTTTTTACCCGTTTGGGGCCGTTCTTTTGGTTCTGGTACGAGTTGTTCGTGGGAGATACTGTCGAGTATGTAATTCCCTTGAACCGATGAAGATACCCGTGCAATTACTTGATTTGTTCAATTTACTTTGTATGATGGTGAATGTTTTGCGGTTGCGTCTTGTGTTCATATTCCCCCAGTGAACCCGAATGGATTTTCATTTATTATAGAATTGGCTTTTGTGATTGAGTTTAGTCTCTTTTTGACTGCTTATTCAATGATTTTCGATATCTTAGATAAATACCTATTTCTCATTGTTTATTAAATTAGATTACACTACCTATATGATTGTAAGTGATTATCCCTCACCACAAACAAGAATCTTAATTCTTTTTGGTGCGGTATAACATATAAAAAAATTGAATTGTTAATATTTGCTAGCTATCATTGTAAATAAAGAAATTATATGTATTATTAATTTAAAAAAAAAATTGGGCAGTGTAAATGTGGTCGTTTATTGTTCTACTATTAAATGTTCTTTCCCCATAAAAAGGTCACAAAATATTAACCCAATCCATATTTCAAAGAAAATTTACTGCAATTCAAGTTTTATTTCAAATTTGCTTAAACATTAGAAAAAGCTATATAGGCTACTCAACATTTTAATTTCCTAAATTGTAAATTTGTACACTTGTTGTTGTAATTGCTTGCTAAATAACCTAAATAAATGATAATATGATAACCATATTTAATTGGAACAGATTGTCCTTCTGTTATTAAAAATCTTTTTTGTCCTTCTGTTATTAAAGTGCTTCACCGACAATTGGCTTTGGCAATGTCGGCATGGATCGACCTGCCAGTGGTCGTGTCCTGTGGAAGAGCTAATGCCCCGCTGAATCGAAATTTCTATAACACTAAATATCTACATGATATCCTTTATTTACAATAATTAACTTATTTAGAAAACAGTAATTTGTTTCAGCAATTATTCTTGTAAAAACCGTAAAAGAATCATATGAACAAAAGATGGTGTCTAATTTGAGGCACACAGAAATTATATTAAGTAGGTACTCGCAGGTATTATTACCCAAGCTGGAGACAATGTCCGCAATTAGTTATTCACTTAAAAAATATACCTACAGCTATTAAGCATTCGTGTGGCACACACCAAAAGGTTTAGACAATTTTATTGTAGGTACTAAAATTATCAGACGGAAGTCGAGGGGGATCTTGAAAAAATAGAAGATAAAATTTTCAAGAAGTCCTATAGAATGAATATCATCATCATCTTCTTCCCCTTGTCCTAGTAGGATCGGGGGCCCAAAGACTCGACAAGGTGCCTCCATGATCCCCTGTCTTGCGCTGCTTCTGCTCGAGTCAACCAGTCCAGACCCATTCTGTTTTCAAATACATTTTTTTGTTGTCTCTCCCAGCTTAATCTGGGTCGACCCACCGGCCGTCTTCCCTCCGGGGTTGCCAAGAGGATTCTTCTTGGTAATCGTTCCTCTGGCATTCTGAGCACACGTCCAAGCCATCTCAGTTGTGATTTTTCTATGTGCAGGAGTAGGGGCTCCATGCAGAGTGAGTGCCTTATGTCGGCACTTCTCACTCTGTCCACAGTGTAACTCCCGCTACCCCCATTAGAAAACTCATCTCGGCAGCCTGGACTCTTGATCTCACTCTCTCCGTCAGGATTCAATTTTGATAGCCATATATTAATTAGGGTGGGCCTGTATACAGGTTTGAAAACAGTCAGTTTTGCCTTGACACTAAGCTCGGATTTTCTTATCACCGCACTATATAAAGAGCGTGGAACGCCGGCTGTAGCTCCATAGCAGCATAGAATGAATATACACAGCGATTTTGTCTCGTTTGCTTTTATACGTCTTCTCTTGTATGCTCGTCAATCGTTGCAGGTCCTAACTCTGTTAGAAATTCGTCCTCCAACATCTGGTCTACTTGATCGTGTCAGGTCTTTCACGGACGTCCTCAGTTCCTGTTGCCTTCGACACTCGTATATTTTATTTATCATCTTCTCTTCACTCATTCCTTCCATGCACCCAAACCATTTCAGCGACATTATCTTAATTCTGTCAACTATGCTGCAAACTATTGCTTGCCCAACGTAAATTGGCGTGCGGCGACTTTGGAATTAAAACCCGCCCCGCCCGCACCCGGAGGTAATCATTCAGTTCGATCTCGTATTTGCGCATGGGCTGTGACATCTTGATTTAGAATATACACTAAATTATTATGTCCAAAACATCCAAAACAGTCCGGGATGGTGCAAGAATAATTGCCAATGAAGTATTAAAGATTTTCCAAGCTGAAAAAGCAAATAATGGACCGATATTACCGTTTGACAGGTTGACAGATAGAGCGGCCGCCATTACTGGTTCGTTTCTTTAGTGTTGCCCGACCAAATTTCTATTAAAGGCTCCGACACCGGTCACCGGACATTCTGTACATTATGTATTGTGTAATAAATTTACACCCTGGCAACTTCTGTTACGCGACAGGGACGCCCTCCCTCGTACGCCAATTTATACTGGTACCTACGTCTATAATCCTAATTTGTTTTTTCTTCCTTCTATCGTATTGTATATAAACAGATTTCCCCCTTATACGCCCGAGCGCCTGCATTTTGATAAGGTTTGATTGGCTTTGTGTACATGTCTACATGTTACAATTCCAAAGAAATAATTTTCAAAGCTACAGACATAATATAAATTTCAATGTCAAAAGTAATTAGACAACTCGAACCAAATGTTAATACCGTATAAATTGATAAAGGACAAAATTGGGCCGAATATATCTGGTTTCATCCATTTGCATACAAGTTTGTTTCTGTCCATAGAACTAGCTCACCTTATAGAAGTGACAATTTTTGTTTTATTAATTTTCGGCCTTAACCTAATTTGTTAATATACTTATCAACGGGATTATAAAATAACGTGGGCTGCAGCGAGTTGCTTTTCATTATAATATTTGTACTCAATCACAATTTGCCTCGATAACTTCAATGCCGATCCGAGAATAATGATTACAAAGCATCTTACAGCTCTCACAATAATGATATCCATCGAATAATTGTTTCAACGAAGTACTTATCTAGAATAGGTACTTCTTTAGAACGTGGCAACACAACGACTCTTAAAATATTCGTATTGTATTTCAGAAATCGAACTCTGATGATTCCATTTTTGATTTTATATGGTAAAAGAAGTAGGCACCTACCTATTGGGAACGAGCAAAAAGTTAATCACTTGAAGATTGAAGTTGCTGGTTTATTTATAACCAGTTAAAGTATTTCAATTGGTGATAAACCTAACAATAAAATTCAAGTTTAGTTAATTCAAAAAACTTCTTTAATTAACATTCATTCGTTTCTATGAGTTTTCGGATACTGCGGTCTTTAATTGTAGCCTTTTTTGCGATAAAACAAGTTTCGATGCCAACATTTTTTTAATTATCTTGTTAAAGGAAGTGGAATTAAGCGGCGTCGCAATTTGGTCTATTGATAAGAGTATTGAAGAACGCAAAAAATTCAAGGCTTTATCTAACTCTTTAAGTGTTAAGTTAAGTTTAAGTGTTGCCTTACTGGATTCAGAAATCCATAACTACGGTCTATTCCTGGACATCGGTGTTTTAGTCCAATTGTCAATCATGAATTTACCTTTTGAAGGTTTGTATTTACATCGCAATTGCTGATATTCCTGTTTTTCTATTCCGCATAAAAATATTGTATTGTGAAGTAAACATTTACAAGTAAAGTATTATTGATGTTTTACTTATAAATATTTATTTGATGTCTAATTATTATTATTATTATATAGACAATTTAATAAAGGTGTACTCTGCAACTATCGACAATGGATGCAACACTCCAATATGGAATAATAGGGTGGGGCGAAACTTATAATAATACAATAAATCGAATTAAAGTAGAATATTTTGAGTTTGTTCAAATCTTTCAGAACAGTGCTGGATTTATGTCACAGAGACATTATTAATCAATTAATGTATATTATAGATA